>LYUA01000212.1:385487-408196 GCA_002093875.1 Calopteryx splendens | reverse complement strand
AATTTTAAAATGTTAAGTTGTTCATATGTCCGAATACTAATAATTTTAAGCATTAAGTTTAAATCTCGGATTTTTGAATGATGTGTATTTCTTCCAATTCTGCATAGGCATATAAACGGACTATTTATTGCCTGTTCATTTCTTTTGAAGGTTTTCTTAAATTTAGCATGGATATTTTTACATAAAGTGGTAATGAGAAATTAGATATAGTTTTTCAAAGAAGAAATGTTGTGCGTTTGTAACTTTTCAAAGAGAAATCTCTTTCTTCGCGAGAGCGTGTGAAAAGTTGGCAACTTATAAATAAAGGACATATTTTGTACAATGCCAGAGAACTGTTGTTCAGCACATTTCGGGCGAAACCTGCCCCTCTATTTCGGTTGATTATAATTCCTTCGTGGACATAAAACACCGGAATGCGTCAGCAAACATTGAGATTGGTGGGAAGAAGGGAAAAGGGTGGGCAGAGGCATTTTTAGGACTGAAAGTGTAGAAGCCAAAAGAAAAAGCGGAATTGGTGAAGGGTGGTAACGGGAGAGATTGTATTAGCTGCGAAATGGACGGGACGAGGGCTAGTGGGAAAAGACTCATCAAAAGAATAAATCCATTCAAATACCCATTACCGGCAACGTTGCACGAGTCGTATGCTTAAAAGAGAAAGTAGAATACATATTTCTGGATTTTCTGAATGTGTATCTGAAAAGAACATGATAACTCTAATGGGACGTGGAACATCCACTGCTAAATCATAGTGGAGCCAGAGTGTTATTACGTGAATAATATTCGGGGCGTAGGAATTTCAGCTGGTTATAAACTGAGTTACCTAGCTGTGCGTTAATTTGTAAATGGCATTCAAACCCAAATCATGCTTTATATGATTGGTGGCAAGTGTTTCACTGAATTAAGTCGACCTTGCGCAGTATGTAAATTTTTCACGTAAAAGTCTCCTTTCACATTCAAATTAAAAGTTGTTATAAATGTCGCAACCATTTTCACTGCAACAGTCAAATTAGCATATTTTATATTTCGCTCTGTGTGTTTTTGTTGATGCATACCACTTTATAAACGAGTTCACTAAGTATTTGCGATGTTCCACTAGAATAATCAGCCATTTATCGGTAAATACATATAAGGGCTCTGTTCCGTGAAATTAGCAGTTGTTATATATGTCTCCACCCTTACCACTGCGACACAGTCAAATTAGCAGATGCTCGATTTCGCTGAACGAGGTTTTGTTGGTGCATACTACTCTATAAACGAATTCAAGTTGTATTTACGATGTTCCACAAAAATAATCAAACATTTTTCGGTAAATATATAAAGTTTCTGTTCCTTGAAATGAGCGCAAAAATTCTATCATTTCTTTGCGTTAGTATTAATTTTCTTAGGACGGCAATATTAACAAACAAGGCATACCTGTATATACTTTAACTCCACAATTCACCGATAAGAAATTTAATGGCTGTTCTCTGTTATATACATTCCCCTTCGGCCTTTCAACCTATTTACTCCTTTCCTCTTGCAGTAGGCAAAGGCACATGGTCTCTAAGCCTTATTCTATTTGAGTGAAAGTTTTCGCATTTCTTAATCATTTTATGAGCTAGGCTGCAATGGCTTCAATTAATTAATTCAAGAATTTGAATGTATAAAATAAATCCAGTATTTATCGTCAGAAGTTGTAATCTCAAACATTTTGTATTTCTAACTCAACCAAAACATTCTCTTTATCCTAGACATTCTATTTTTCCTTTATAGCGTATATACGCTCACACTTATCTTTTCTGACGCTCTCGTCTTTATTTTTCTGGGAATATTCAGTCATTAATTAGTTAATATTAAATTCCCTAGACCAGATTTTTACTCGGCATTTGTTCAAAATATCAGTGGATGTCAATTTTATAATATCTCGCTTATTTTATTTAGGGTTTATATTTTCGAAATATATGAATAATTGGATGCAAAGCTCGCCGAACAGAAATTAAACAAGGAATGGTAAAAATCTTTGTGTTGATGAAATTTATGGGTAAAGTGAAAGAAAAAGTTTGCCATTCAGATAAAGTTAAACTTACCATTGGATAAGTGCCTTAAAAGAGGGAAGTAGTTTTTTGCTTGAAGCTTTTAACTTACGACATTAATGCATGGACTGGACCACCGCAGAAAAATTCCACCTCCACCCGTAAAAACAAAGCGTGTAATTCAGCATGCTATCCGTTTCTCATGGAATTATTTGATTAATTATTCTTAAAAGGATACCAAATCAGTCACAACTTTCTTCGCATCCCACGGCCACTTTTCTGACTTCGCCCGTTTTCTGGGACGGTTTTGGTAGGTAAAGAAATGGTCTTTTACCCCAATGATTGTATATACATTCACGAAGAGGTAATTTTAAGCGATATTACGATCCTAGCAGGTTACAACAAACTGTAATATGCTGTAACAACATTTTTAGTGAAGTACTATTTACTGGAATTTGAGATTTAGAATATGATATTCTTGAATCACTTCAATGCTGGAAAATGCTCTTATTTACTCCGGGCTACACTCTATATTTAATTTTAAATAGTTCCAATTACCCACGAGGCTAATAAAACTTGAGTGAATTGAACAGTCGATCTACCCAACCACTATATATTTCAGCAGTATCACCACCAACTTTCCTCTTCAGGGTTTATTTCTCTGTGCTCTCATACAATCACCGCTCACTCGCAAGATTCCTTTACGACTGGCTAAAACACTTATCAACTGCCTCGCCATTCATCTAAACGCACAATAAACCTCCCATTTCGTCTCTTTCTCACTTTCTGCTATCTTCTAGCTCCATTCAACTCCTTCAATTCTCGCTCATTCTACCTCCACCCGAAAAACTCCGAGCAATCACACACAGTCACATGCAACTAAAGACGTGCAAAACGTTCCTTTCTGTCTCTTCATTCTACGTTTCCTTCTACTCTACTCGCCGGGTAAACGTTTCCACCCCACTTCGATCCATTGTTACCAGGTACACATTCCGTCTTCTTTCCCACACCCCATTCCCCATCCCTTTTCTATCTCCCCCCCCCCATTTCCTCCGTCTCCCTCCTCTCTATATTACTTGTCTTCTTGTCATCTCCCGCTTCTTCCGACCCCATGCCGCCCTCCACGACTACTATCCTCCGCCAGACTGCTGCACACCACTTTGTCGGAGGGGCGAAATTCCGATGTTTTTGCCCGGTCTCCATCCCCTCGGCGTTCTCTCCCCGCTGCCATTCCGTCGCCGGAGCCCGCTCCTTTGCAAACAGCGCAACCCTGAAGACTTGAAGTTGAGGGGTGGGGGAAGATGGGGGTGGTGTGCGGCTGCGGATTCATAGGGGTGGGTTTGGTGGAAGAAGGAAGAAGAGGGTAGGAGGAGGGGATGATGGGGTTGTGGAGGGACGAGGGTGATCATCCCCGGCGCAAAAATCTCTGCCGGAAAGAAATAGTTCACTGGAAAATTGTCCCACGGGGGAAATTGTCCGTAGGTGAAGGGTCATATTTAATCGGGGTGGTCCACTCTCCCTCCAGATTTTCTTTCTGTCAGCGTGAAACAATTTCCCATCTCGGAAATTCAATCTTCTACTACTTACGAACTTTGAAGGCTTTTTGAAACGGAATAATTGCCCTCGCAACAGAAATAAAATGTTAATTACTTTATAGAGACTGTTCTATAAACCATAGGCTGCGATAAATCGCGTGAGCTGAATAGTCCACACGTTATTATATACCGAATATCCTCAGTATTTACTCATTATGTCATATAGACCTAATACTATAAGTCGTGATTTCGTGGATATTATGGATTCTAATTATTTTATTTGCAAGTTTCTGGTACAATGTATGCTACTCTGCCATGTAGAAGTATTACTGTGGCTACAGATTATTATTACCCGGAATTCATTCATGGAGGTTCTGCAACTCTTCTAAACTAAATAGATTGAACCACTTACTCAAATCTATAGGGCTATGCAAAAGGAAAATAAATTAATTGAAAAATGAAAAAAATGAATCAATATTTTTCGAATGACAATTTTATGGACACTACGCATTGTGATGGTTGATTTATTTATATTCCCCTTGCAGTTTTCAAGCTGGTGCGTCTCATTTCAAGAATAAACAATATTATTATTTTTGATTTTCACCTCTTTTCTGAACTAGGCTAAACGAGAGGAATGAAAACTTTTTAATTTTTGCGTAAGGTGTCCGGGAAGTGGTTACAAAAATTGCTTCGATAAATATTTTGTGTTACTTGGACAATTTATTGCCAAACGTATCAGTGCGTCTAATTCATAATTTATGATGCGCGTAAGTCTTTCTCAATGACAAAAATAATAGTTTACAGCTTCGAATTATTCAGGAAGCAATATTTATTGCTTCAATTTTATCAAAAAAGTTCTAGCGAGAAATTTTAAGCATTCGTCCATTTTGTATGCAATAACTCATGTTCGCAACAGGGTTTAGTCGCTCGGAGACGGCGACATAAACTGTCATCAATCTCTCAACACCGATAAATAAAATTTTCCCAAGCATTCAACCTATAAAACACTCATCTATTTTTTCGCACTATTTCCCTGAGAGAAGGGAGAACTTTTTCCCCATCGAAAACGGCGCATCCTCCTCCGAAAGCACCCTTTATTTTGTACCCTTTCTCGGGAATACCCTGGCCCTCTCTCCACACTGCTACTTTCTTCCCTTCTCCTCCCTAAATTTCACATATTTCCCTCCCTCGGGGCACCGAACCCATCCGCCCCAAACTTAAAAAAACTCGATTCTTACTTTTCCATCCCCTCCACAGTTCAGCCCATCCCATTCCCCATTCTTATATATTTCTCCCCGGGCATTTTTCCCCCTCTTTCCTCCGTTTCCCTCCTCTATCCCTTCCTCCCCCTCACATATTTAGATCCTCTCTTACTCCGCCTCGCTCCCCCTTCTAATATCCCTTCTCCCCCTTCACCGCTCTTTATAGGTTGTCACCGGCAACAAACGACCCATCTCCCGCCCACACAACCGCCTCAAACCCTCCCAGAAACTCCCTCCCAGTCCCACCCGCGCTACTCCCTGCCTTCATCTCACCATTCCCCTCGCTCCTCAAGCCCCCTTCCTCTCTCCCAACCACCCCCTCAATCTCCCTATCCTGTTTACCCTCCTCCCAAACACACGTCTCTCCGTCCCCGTTCAGGAACCGCGCACCCCTCCGAGGCCCATCCCTCTCCCTCCTGCGTCTTCCCAATCCCACTCTTCGCGTCTTTCAATTACTATTCTCAGTGAACGCCGCCATTCCCTCACTTCCTCTCCCCTCTCATCACCCCCACCGCCATGCTCCTTAAAATCCTCACACTACCCCCTTTCAGCTTCCCCTCATTCTCAAATTCCAACAACCCCTCCTCCACTCCCTCTCCAGTTAATTCCTACCCATCGCTCGCCCTTTCATTCAAAATTCCCTTGAATCATCCGTCTCGCTTTTTTTCTTGCATCCCAACCGATTATAATCGTCTAAAATCCTTAGGCTTATGTCGTGCAGGACGCCCGGCTTTCTCCATAATGCCCCTCAGTATGTCGCATATTTGCGACATAACTTTGCGAATGTTTTTTTCGTCATTTGTTACTGTAGAGGCAAGCCTTATCCGAGTAGTAGCTTGATCATTTGCGTCGTTATGCATAGGTATGGAATTTTGTGTGATGTAGGATGCTCAGGGCATGTGGAATAGAGAGAACTCCTGTCAGTTACTAGGGCGTTTATCAACGAAAACACCACGTTTCCGTATTCTCACTATCTCTCCATCGGACGGAGCATTGCATTTTAAGTTCCTTGCACAAGAGATCCAGGAGGAATCGCATATTTAATAGAAAAGAACCACAGGCAGAATTTTTCCCAGACCAAAGGGTTTAGCCTTGTTGCCATGTAAATTCTATTAATGAATTTGGAAAGAAAAAATAAAATTATCCCAGCATTCACTAGCATTTATATATTAAGGTAGGTAATTCATCAGGTGCTCCTTATTAAATCGTTTCTGTTAAATTTATGGTAACGTTTTACATTAGAGAATGACATACGTAATATCATGTTTTCTTACAGTGTATAAATATATTGCAAAATGCAGTAAAACTAGATATATTAGATAACCTGGAGAAAATTTTATTTTTTTAGGTTTAATTTGTTCCTTAATATTATATTTTTGCATGTTTGGCGGTGATTTTCATTGATTAGAGGATTAATAAAGTTAATTCAATTGCCTTTTTGTTTTATATAGCCCATTGACTCATGAATATTATTTTTTTAATAGAGATTAACCGGTTGTTTATCTTTCTGTTGGACAAACGAAACTAATTCCTCATAAACCCTCAGTATATTAACCCCTTCTTTATTACAGCATATTCTCTGCCACCCTTTATCCCATCTAAAAATTCCTTCACTATTCTTCCCTCTACCTTGATTTAACTTCATTCTCCCATCTATCACAATCATCAACAATCCATCGCCACTCAGTGCGTTCAGCATCCAGTTTCCCTGCCTTCTTGGATTTCTACCAATAGCCTTTTCTCCTCCCTTACCATTCCCAATAAATTTCTCCATTCGTTTATCTCCTCTAGATGGTCGTGTATACTGTCTGCCTCTTACTCCCTCTGGTTTATATTTGGGATGTAAACCTCAATTACAACCACGTTCGTTGTTCCTGCTTTAATCTCTACCAATAATATTCTATCATTTACCTGCTATGTATTCACTACTCTTCTTCCCACTTTTTTTAGTGCTACTGCTACTTTACCCTGGCTCTCTCCCACTCCACTGAATATTACTCTGCAACTATCGCTCCAATAACCCCCACTGTCTTCAATATCATCCAGCACAAGCCTATTCATAGCATAGCATATTCATATTATTTTTCTCCAAAATACTATTTTTGCGGTTGCGATCCTCTTCTGAGACTTCTTTTCTGCTGCTTTAAATTCGGCTCTGCAAGGATTTCATGTGACGATGACCGTCATCCATCCCTGTGGCCCGGGTCCCGTTGTAGCCAGGCTCAATTTAATATATGTGTCCATTATGTTATCTTAGAAAAAATAATAAGGCGTTTTCCCGCGGCGTTCGACTATAGTGTTTTTAACGTGACAGCAATTCCTAAATGGCCGCCTCACTGGAGTCAGACGCCTTTGCAGCCGATTCACTGAGGAACAGACGCTGTTTGGACTTCCTTTCGTCTGGGCCCTACACTTCGACCTATTTGTCATGGGTGAACCCACCAGGAGTAAATTTCATACTCCCGCCAACACTTCTCCATAGGTCATAAGAACACGTTAAGGTCTCCCTACACGTCAAGGCTATAGTCCATTTGAAGTGTTAACTATTAGTAAAGTGGAGGATAAAGAACAAAGGACAAAGAACTTGGGACTTAGCAAGACCTAATTGTTGTCGCACAGTTTTTGTACCCAGAGTATTTTATTATATCTTAATACTTTTATTAATTTTTTTGTACAAGAATTGGGAAACCATTGCATTCCTAAATACATGAATACCATAAAGTGTTTTTAGGATGGGTTTTGAGCGTAATAAATCATTTTAGTGATAAAAGCCTTCCAAGTATTTTATGGTATATAAATCATCTTACCTTCATTGGAATTCAAAGTTTCAAGTCTTATTCTTTAACAACACATTTTAAAGTATCCTGACAGCATTTAAAAATCTCTTATTTAGCAAAGACTATAGGTTTATGTCAAATCTATGTACTTTTATCTTCATTTCCTTGGTCTAACGGAGTTTTTGACGTTCTCTGTTCGAAAAAAGTCTTTTTTAGTGTTCCAAAACCATTTGCATTTTTAGTAGTAAAATGAATTTTTATTGCCCATACATTTAATACTTTTAGTGTGTTATTGCATTAAGTTTTATTTTTATGATAGATGGGGAGGAAACGCTGGTATATTTTTTTGAATAAGTTCGTATTCTTACCGCTTAAAGTCTTAAACTCGAGTATTCCCATTCCCATGTATCTTCCTTCTCTCCCCTCGCCATCCCAGCCGATTCCAGCGATTCCTCTCAAGTGAGTGAACGAGGAAAAAACTCTCTCAATTTCGGCTCTCTCTTTCGTCTGATTCTGCCACTCTTCCCCTTCATCAACCTTCTCCCTATCACCCTGCCCGTCGCGACGCCCCAAGTGGCTTCGCTTCCTGTCTGACGTCTCGCGGAGTTTGAGTGTGGGAGACGTTCGACGAAGAGGAGAGCTCAAGGGAGAGGGAGACTTGAGGCTGAGTGGATGTTGGGGATTGGTGCTGAGGAGAGCAGGCCGGGGTGGGTGTGGCCTGGGTATGGGGACGTGTGGCCCCCGGATGGGGTACTTCTTTGGGTCAATTTAGCATATTTAATAACGTGTAGTACTATATTTTCTTGTAGTGCAAAGGGATTAGCATTGATACTGATATTACTCGAGTAAGGCAAAGTAGATTTAATTTAAATACGGCTCAATGAATTTCTAGTCCCGTAAATGATTAAAACAATATAGTCATTATAAAATTCCTGCAATGCAATGTTCTACTAACTTTTCAAAAATATTATGCTCAGGCAAAGCAAAGAGATTTGAACGTAGAGCTGGTTGATTCCACAATTTAAGTGGCGCTTATTTATTTAAAAAAAATGCAGCGATTTTCGTTTCATGTTATTGTTTAAGTTTAATAGCTATAATAAAGTGGTGTCCATAGGGAGTAACCAAAATTTCACTACCCAGCTTTAGAATCCAATAGTAATTATTTCCGTTAGAATATATTTACTGCACTTATTTTTTATTTCATTTTCCAAAGTATTTATAAAAACGATAATATTCTTTGAATTCGTCCCAGTTCCGCAACAGGCGAAAATAATAAGCTATAGTCGTTCGCAGGATTTCGAGGCGTTGGTTTGCAGAGCTTGGCATTTTTCCGGGTTTTCACGAACGCGGTGAAAACCCGGAAAAATTGCAGAGACCTATAAAGAAACTATTATTTTCCTCAATTTATTTTAGAACTTTTACTATATGAAATCACCAGGGAATTTCAAATTCATTCAAAGAGCCTGTGCAGACAGTTTCAGTGCCTGTGCTCGGCCCCTATGATGAAGTAGCATTTAAAAGTAAGAAATCTCTAGTGGAATGTCTTCAGATTTTAGATATACCCATTTCCAGACATTTAATACTTCGTCTTCCAGTAAGTCGAAACTATTGAATAAAAATAAAACTTTGCTAAACTATTTGTTTTTAATTAAGCACATTTTAACTCCTGTATTTCCTGCAAACTCTCAACACAATGCTTTATTTTGATATAAGTTAATTTCTTTTCCTGTTAAGAGTTAAATATGGCATTTTTTAAACTCTTAATATTAAACAATCTCTTTTCATTGACTCTTGGTAAATTTCCTTAATAACTTATCGCACTTAGTTGATTTATTTATACTTATAGTTTCAAAAAAGTGTTTAAATATATTTTTGGCTTCTGCCTTATTCATCAAAATAATTATGAAGCACTAACATATATATAACTTTTAAAGTGTTATTTTTGAAAATTTCAAATGTTTCAAGTATATCATGGTTGGGGATTAAGTGCAATTTAATCTATATATTACATGTTTTTTCTGAAACACATTTTTCTCTTTTGAAAATTTATCACCCCTTAAGATGGAATTTCACAATTTCAAGGTTTTGAAAGCCAACCATGTGTTAGGTATTTCCTTTTATGAATTTTATCATGAAATAGCCTGAGTAAGAATTTGTAAAAAATATGCCCTTAATTACGGAACTTTAAGTTAAATGGCTAACTTAAATCTTGTTGACAAAAATTTGAATTTCATTCATTTTATTCTTGCCATACTATTCCCCTTATCTGATTCAGAAATGATTTTTTACTGTTTAGACTCAACGGAAGCATTATAAAATTCACGTGCCAATGGGCGCATTTTTGAATTCACCCTCTCGGGAACGTGACAAAGTTGGCTTACAGGTTAAAGGCAACCCCACGCTAACTACCAACGTGGAAAATCCTTTGTCACGAAATAGTCGTCGAATTAACGTGGAGTCGTTGGAGAACATTTAATCGTCTGCGCTCAGTTACTCCCTTCCTCCTCCCTATCCCTACGGCGAGATAAATGAAAAAAAGAACTCGCCACCCTAATGCATGCTTCCACTCCATGACCCTCCTCCTTCCCTCGCTCCCTCTCCTACCAACACCACCCAATCCCATTCTATAGTTTCACGAGGGAATCCGACCCCAGGGTAGAAAGTATGTTAGCAGCAGACCACCAGGGGCGAGGTGAAGGGAATGAGGAGATAGAAAAATTCGTCATAACCAAAAAAACATTAGTTCTCCATTTTAAGAGACCGCCTTGCTGCTGTTCTTTATTTTCGAAAAATATTCCTCATCTCTCTTTCCTCCCGCTCCCCCCCCCCTACCCCCTCCCGCACAGATCGCCCCTCCAACGGAATGGGGGGCTCATTAGTGTGGGTCGTGGATGAAGAGGCGGAGGTGCTGCGCCACGTGGTTGGGAGGCGTAACAGAAGGAAGAAGAAAGAACACATTTGAAATCCCAACATCCGGCAGATAGCGGTTTCAAGAGTAGGCTGAGCGGAGCAGGGGTGGGAGGCGCGGAGGAGAGGTAGAGGGGTTTGTGGGGTGAGGGATAAGCAGGGGAGGAAAGAAAGAATTGGGGTGAGACGATAACTCAAAATGGCGCCACCCTTTTTACCCTTTTTTCAAATATCCCTCCTTTCCTCTCGGCCCCTTCTCGCGCTGGCCTTCCTGCGAATTTTTTTCCCCCGCTGATCTCCCTCCCAATCCCGTTTCACCCCCTCTCCCCTCCCCATCTCCGTTTTAATATATCAAAAGCCCCCTTTCCCAGCCGAGCCCTCCTCCCGTGGACCTCTCTCCCTCTCCGGTGCGTGTCTTTCCCCTCGCGTGCCCCGCCCCCCGAATGCGATCAGAGGCTCGAGTACGGCGCGGAGGCGGCGGAGGGAGAGGGGAAGGCGGCGGAGGGAGGGCGGTGCCCTTGCCGCATCGCCCCTTCTCCACCACGAGTTCTTCTCCCTCGCCTTCATTTTTTCCCTAATTACCAAAGCGTATTCTCATCGTTCCGTCCTTTGAGGGTAGCATCTTTTTCTCCCCTCAAATCTACCACTCATCCCACCCCCACCATTCTCCGTTGCCGGGGCCGCAGCCCCCTTCCGTTGGCCCCGTTTACTTCAATATAGCATCTTTTACTCCTGCACAAAATGTATGCATGAGCACATGAAAATATATGTATTCGAATAAAGAGTTGGATGAGGCTGATGATAAAAGCAGTAAAGGCAAGTACCGTGGACTATAGTTTGGATAGAGGACTAAAGCACTGGAGGAAGGAGTCGTGGAAAAAGAGGGCTGAGAGAAGAATTTTGGGCTAGTTCGTAGTCGTGTAAGGTGATTCCGTTGGATTTTCGAATTTTTTTCCTCCAAAAGGAAAGGAGGCGAAATGAGATCCAGAATAAAAGAGTCAGACTGGTGTTTCTGAACCCGCGCAGCCATTATTACCTCTTTAAAATGGAGAAGGTTAGAGAGACGAATATTTATTTGCATCTTCGCGCTGTAAATGGTGTCTTTATTTGGTCAATATATCATTTTTCTTGTGCTCTCGATTCGCGGGGTTAGATATAAATCTTAATCCTTCGCCCAGGGTTTTATCACCCACGCTCCCATTCTGTTCCATGGTGCATGCTGGTGTCAATTTAGTCTGATGGAAGCCTCGGCTCTCTATCCCTACTCAATCCGTAGTGCATGTATCTTCCCTAAAAATTATGACAGTAAATTTAATATATACGGCATACTTTTTCTCAAAATCTGCCAATTTTATTGCATCTACACTGAAAATATATTTTTTTATAAATTTTTTTGGATTTAACCAAAATTGCACACCAAATTTAAAAATTCATCGCATAATGCAATGTTCGTTGAATTCGAGGGAAATGAGTTGTAGCTATTAAATAATGGCGTAAGAAATTCAGTGGATGACACGTTACTTGTTTACATGTGGAAAAATAAAGTATTTATATCTTTTATGATGAATACTTTCTAGCAAGTAATGGCCGATAACACCAACAAAATATGTATTTTATTGGTTCTCGTAATTTGGATTTTTGTTTTGCGGCAATATTCACATTTGGCTTCTGCTGATTCGTTTTTTTCTCTTCTCAGAATTTTCCTTTACTCGGCTTGCTTAGGTATATTGCGTTTTATTAGATGGACCCAGAAAATTTCATATGCAATAACGTGTAATAGGATATGGCTCAGGTGAAACTTTGTGAAAGTCCAACATACCCTCTGGGAGTAAAGGAAGTAACTCTGCAGTTTCCACATGAATTTGTATTATTTTCCACGACCATGATCATGGAAAATAATCAAAATTCTCGTTGAAACGGCAGTGTTACTTCCTTTACTTTCAGTAACAAGTGTTAATCAACAATTTAAAACAGATATACAGTGCATTTATTTTATTATACAAGAATATAAGGTTTTATTAAAAATATTGATCGACCATGTACTGATATTATTGATATAACTAACCATAATCTAGTGTGATAAAGTATTTACTATTTTACAAATGGCACCTTCGTAAACTTCTGTTTCTATCTTTTTGCGATGGACCTAAATTTCTTTGGACAAATTTACTATTGGTTTTTATGACATACTGAACTCTAACTAGTAGAATAACTGTAGTCGAAATCGTAAATTGGTCACCCATGATTTTTTTGTTAAACTTAACTCATGGTATCAATGTCATTTATATATAGGTACGTTGCTATTTTACCTAATTTAAACTAAGTACGTAGTTAGGGCGTGTTCATTTATTTTCCTGACGTTTTTATAGATGTTCATATAAATCATTTATTTACAATATTTTCATTTAATATTATTACTTTCTTACAAGACATTTCAAATATTGGCTCATTCTTCACATCCATTGATGGATTATGTCAGCTCTAAATTACGAATGAGTACAATGACTATAAGTTTTTGTAGAAATACATGTTAATATTCCCGAAAATTCTAAAATGTGTCGTTTTTGAGAGCAGGAAAATCTGTGTGAGTAGGCTGCAGGTGACATGAAAACTTCGACTTGAAAAAAAGAAGTCGCATAGATTCGGTAGCCGATACACAGCACCTTGTTATCGCTGGTGTTGTGAGAGCTTACAATGATGTACTAGAGCTGTAGCTAAGCCAATCCTCTGAGACCGAACCCGTCTCAAAATCAGAGCTGGCGCTGTACTGGGTAACCTGTTCGGTATCGGGTTGCCAGCTAGCTTTGGGGTCGCGGGTTTGTACTGCGCCTCGGAAATGGATGTTGTGTGTAAACGTAGTTGATTAAATATACGATCTGACCTCAGGCGTCGGGGCATCTTAAAATAACCAAGTACACTTATTCCGAGTCGAATAAATAAAAATAGTGACAATTGGGAAACCACCACGTTTTGAATTAAGAGGCACTGAAAAATTAAGCTAAAAATGATTGGTTGTAATATTATTTCTTTAAACTTCACGGGAACTATAAAAACAATCGTGAAATGTAGAGTCGTAAACACTGTCCACCTCTTCCTCTCTATGGATACTACTTCCTCTCTACTTGTCGGAATGTAAACCTGAATTAGAACCCCGTTCGTTGGTTTTTGCTTTAATTCCGACCAATGCTATTCAATCATTTACCTGCTATATATTTACCGCCTTACTTCCTACCTTTTTGTTTGATGATACTGGCTCTCTTCCCCTCCGTTTTATATTTTTCTATAACTTTCACTCCAGTATATCCCTATTACTCTTCTATTTCGTCTCGCACAATCCGAGCATATCAAAATTTCTACGCTTCATTTCCTGTTTGATGTTTACTTACTTTCCTGTCCTCATTGTCCCACTATCATTCCAACTCCTTGTTCTGACTCTTGCGTTCCTCTTCAGATTATTTTTTTCTGTTCGTTATATTACTCTCCCTAAAATTCACAAAACGCAACAAACATTCAACTGCTTGTTCGATAGTAAACCCTCTTGATAGTTAGGATTTTTTTAATGAAAATCCAGCATGGCTTCCACAAGGCTCTGCTTTCCTGCGATTCTCAACTTGCAATTTTGTAGTTGACATTTAGAATTTAACAGAAAATAATATTCCAGTAGACGTCAATTTGCAAAACTTAAGGAAGATTCATCAATGCGTATCATAGGAAGTTACTCACGAAGTTAGAAACATATGAAGTAGATATAAATATCATATGGTAGATAAAAGTTTTTTTGTGAACAATCACATACAAAAGGGTAATCAAAGGTAATTAACTCAAATGCAATTGAAGGAAAATCATGAGTTTCTCAGGGAGGTATTCGGACAATATACAGAAAAGGTAACAGATAATTAAAGTTTATTTAATTGGTATTCGGAAAATGTAAGGAGATGGTCAATGAGTGATGAAATCTTCTAGTTAGGCCTCACAAAGAATTCGCTTATATTTTTTTTAATCGTTTCAAAATTAGTTTTATCGCTGAATTACATAATATTCATAGAACCTATATTTTTAAACGGAGTTATGACACTAAGTAACGTAACTGGACTATTAGAGGAATTAATTTATGAATATTTCATCAACTGTGGGCTAAATTATCGATTAAATGTCGTAAACATAATAAAAGGATATCTCGTTTCATGCTTAGACGCCATTAGTGTGTGTGTAACTTTTTTTTAAATTTAGTTCCAAAGTTTAAATTTTATTAATTCTCCTTTTGTAACTAACTTTCAAATAAGGTATAATTTTGAATTTGCATATCTGGCGAGGAAAGACCTACTGCCGTGCACCCTATTAGTGACTTGCAAGGTTCTATTTAGATTCATTCTGCTTTTACTAGTACGTTTTCTGAAATGCTGGAGAAACTCCTACCACACAAAATATTTACAGCACAGTAGGGGACTGTTTTTATATTTTTTTCAAATAAAAATTCTCTGATAAGCCAACCGCGAGGACATGAACAGTGTGGTCATCTGTGAGCATGTCTCTTGTGGTCATCTGTGAGCATGATAAGATTTTTTTCGTCTTCGAGGCTCCATTACTATCGGAAAGGAAGCGTGTGTCCGTCTGCGTTGCCCGCCTCTGCTGTACGACTGACGCCACTCATATTTTTAGTCCATCAATCTCTCTCTTCCCTTCAGTTCATTACTTCATTGTCCATATCCCTCAATCTATTTGCTCCCTTCTCCCTCCGAGATGGGTCAATCCACTCGCATGCCTCCACGCTTCATTTGATAATTCTCGTTGAAACGGTATGACAAAGAAATGATGACAATGGCTCAGCGTTCTATCCTGTATGCATTATATGAATACACACGCGCAAGTAGGCATACTGTGTATGCGTGCAGGTGATCGCTTGTATTTGTGAGTTACTCAATGAAATTGGTTTCGGACGCAAATCTCATCGTTGGTTTTCCGTTTCTACCTTCTAGCCAATCATTTTCACCCTTCCTCCGTCTATCTCCAAACATTATTTCCCGCTCACAAGCCGCAAGCGGGTTGAAAGAAATCATTTCTGTGCACCGGCGTGTTTTTCGCCAGAATGGCGTTGTGAAAAATTGAGTGTATGCAAAACTGGTAGGGATTTACGCCTCGTTTTTCACTTTACCTCTGCAAATGATAAAACACACGAAACCTCGGTTTTTTAAAATGGAGATCGTGTTGAATTTTTTTGAGACTACCGACATGCTTAACCGAGGCTGTTTGCTTCAGTCATAGTACTTTATAATGTTTGTACTAATAATATAAAAGTTAGACGATCGTTTCTTTATGTTTTAAAGCAAATGATAGTGAAATTTCTGCCCTTCGACCCTTTCAAAATAGAATAAGGAAGTGAATAAGAATATAGCGGTTTTGGCATGTCCCATAATCACAAGAAATGTACTTAAGTGTTGCGCACCTCTTTAGAACATGGGGATGGACAATGGTATAACGTATCACTTTCCACGTTGTAAAAAAAAATAAAAAATCACCTCTGAACCCGCCATCTTTTCTGTGTTTGCCTGCTAAATTTCTCAGGCTTGAGTGTTTATCCAATGTAGCAACACGCTTTCATCAACTTGATATGAATCAGAATACCAAAAAAAAATGTTGTTCCTAAAGTAGGAACCATTAATATCAACATAAAAGAATCTTAATTGTTTTTTTTGCGTTTTTCCCATTATTAAGAGAATTGTTCAAAAATTAACGTAATAATTCTAGTGAAAACATGAAACGCTCGGAGTCAGAGTAAATATCAATAAATTCTTTCTCTTCCTTCAGGACCTTCTAGAGCAATGCCAAGTAAGGGAAAATTCTTGTGATGTCTGTATTTTACTTAATCCAGTGTTTTGTGTGGCGTGCACTTTTATTTCCTTGACGCACCAAACGTACCAATTAAGAACTCACAACAATTTCTTGCGATGCTGTAACAATAGGCCAAAAGTTTCTCCACTTTTCATTTAATCCCACGTTTATCAGAAGTGTGAAAAATAACCTTTTTTCCCTTAATTTGAGGCAGTATTAAAAAATGTCAGTCAAACCGTCGAATGGGTGATGTTTGTACTCCACTTCAGATCAATAAAAATATAGGAAGTCCCATAGGTTTCATTGATCCTAACACAATATAATCTATGAAAACTTTTCAATAAATTATGGTCATAATTTGTTTATTCCAATATTTTTTCTGTAAAAAAATGCAATTTTATGTTATGTTATTAACTTACATGAATTGCGTATGTTGCACAAGTTTTATTGATTTGAATCCAGTATTACATCAGCGGTAGCCAATGTTGGCATGTTGAAACTTGCTTGGTTCACTTTTTTGCACAATCTATTTTTTTTTGGGAATGAGTAATATAATATAAAATCGTTATTGAACAGCACTTGTATATTATTAAAATCTCCAATTAAATGCCTCGTTTAGAATGATTTTACAATTTTTTTAAGCTCATTATATTTAATTTCATTCAGTTTCATCAAAAAAATAATAATAATGACAACCTATTGCCATAAAAATTAAAGGACCACAAGAAAAGACAAATTTCTATCTACGCCAACCTTATTCATTACACAGTAGTTATATTTTCTACTTAAAACGGAAAAAAATGTATTGTTTAATAATATTGGTTTATGAAGTCAAATTTCTTCATTCTACAATTCAAGATTGATATCATAATTTGAAGAGCTCCTCTGAGATACTGGTTCCACCAATTTGGACACTCATTTCTCGATTTGCAGTTACCCAAAGACAATCAATACCTATGCCAATTCAATTAAACATATAAAACACTTTTACATCTAATCTGAGATATTCTCCAGAAAGCTCATGTACCAGTTAGCCAAAGCACAAAGAATCAAGAAGGGAAAGTCATGAAGAGTGAGGTAAATATTTAGATAAATGCCAAATTTGTAAAAGTAACATTTATTAATTGATGAGCTCTTACGTATAGTTATCGTTTTACCCCGTTGGCTCTGAAAATAAAGAACTGATTTTCCAATATAAATTCAAATCGATAAAAAAGGCGATCCGCACCATTAAAACCGTTTCACTTCCTGAAAAAATACCTACCTCCTACGTTTATAATTGATTCAGAACGTACGTATGAAATCATTCGGCGATGGAAAAAATATATTTCATCAAAAACGTATTGGCAAACTCATGGCTCCATTAGCCGACTGATGGTCGACGGCGTTCCGTTTTTATCGTTGTTAATGGAATTTTGGTTAACTTTGATCGCTTTTTTCAATCTTCCCTCTCTCTTCCGTATATAGATGTGTTTATATACTTATATTCATTTATTTTTATACTCCAAGAGTAAATTGTTTGTTGGCCATCCGAGCAATGATTGGCGGACGGAGACGACGGGGACGAGAGAAGGGTTCGTGAACGTTCCCTGGGACGATGGAGTGGGTACAGCGAGATCGAAGGGGGCTTGGGGCGCGGGTGGGGGATGGAGCACGGAGGAGTGGTCATGCCCTCCCAGGGGATGGGGTGGGGGGCGCAGTGTTATAGAGAGCGAGGCCGTGGGGTGGGACTCGGAGCTGGGGGGATGGAGGGAGGAGATTCGCAACTTCAAACCAAACTGGCCGTAGTGAAGCAGAAGCAATTATTCACGTTTGTTTACATGCTTAATTGACTCTCGTATCCATCGAAGGATGGCCGGTTTTCATCAGTTGGGTAACGAACTAACTATCAAGTTCATTTACTCTCTGTATGACAAACACTGGCGATTTACCTGTTATACTTTAGGCAAATACATGCTAGTGCTTTTGGTATTATGTCCCTTTTTATTTTATTTGTTCCCATTATCTCTTTGTTGGACTTTCTATCTTTCCTCCGCCAGTTACTCGAAAAAAAAAACTATTTCACTCAAGTAACTTTCATTTTCATAGGAAATTCCATGAAAAAATTATGAATTCAATTTTGAAACGCCCTTTACAGTTTTGGCCTACTGCATATGATACAATGATTAACTTGATATTGATTATAAAGTCAGAATAAGTTATCTGTTGAGTAATGAATGTAATCGATCTTGCATATAAAAATATAGGGATCCCTCAGATATTTAGACTAGGGAATAAACTATTGATATACTGTGACTTTCATTCAATCTAAATCTCAATCATCTCATTGGTTTTTCACTTCCATGAAAAAGCAAGTTCATTAAAAATAAAAATTAATATTCTCAAGTGTAGGAAATAACTTAAAAAGGCTTACCTGATTAAAATGATTCCAGTCTGACCTAGTAATGCCAAATACTTTTCCAGAAAGGATTTTTAGGAAATGCAGGAGCCGTCCTTAATATTCTTTTCGTTAATAAGTTAAGAGTCATATAATTCTTCCAGCGCGTCATGAACGTTTATGAGAAATATTAATTCCTATAAAAACTGTGAAGAGTGAAGAAGGATTAATTTTACCGCGATTGCTGTAGCTTGAATCTACATTACATGCCTCGGTTGGTGACTGATGGCCATTTTATTATAAATTCCAATAGAACATCGTTCCATTTTCTTCTTTTCACTGTGGTTCGAGAGAAGAGGAATCTCAGTGTGCCTTTCTCTCGCTCGGGTATTTTCCTTGGGGCTTAGGATAAGGCATGAGGCCCAGATTCCCAATTATTAGGGATGAGGCAGAGTTGAATTGACGGGATGCATCCTTGCTCCTTAAATTCTGCGTTTTATTAAACGCAGAAGTGCTGGGAGCTGTTTGGGGGGGAGGGAGGTGTGAAACGTGAGGCGGAAAGAGCGGAGGCTGCTAGAGCGAATTCCCTTCAATTCGTAGGGTTTTTTCTTGATGCCCTACATCTCCCAGACTTCAAGGACAAGACCATGATCTCCAGAATATGCAGGAATTGACGGTCGCCAAGTGCGGTGGGAGACGGCGGGGAGAGAGTAGGGAGAAGGATGGTGTCGGAATACCGGCTCTCTAAAAGCCCTTTCATGCCTTATTTACCTCAGACTTAACTCTGACGGTATTAGATTGGACCCCTAAGTGTATCGTTGGAATTCTAAGAGTTAAGAAAATGACGTACGCACAAATGAAATAAAATTATATTTGTATAATACCCCGGCTTTATCATATGTATTTCATTATTATTGAATAAGGCAATGTGTTTGAACATTTAAACAAGAGACTCATTAAGGCAACAGCATGGTTTACTAAAGAAATTATGTTTTTGTATCAATATCTTGTTCTTTTCATCCCAGTAAATTAATATCAATTTTATATGCTTCATGACACCAAACCGTTATTTCATTTATCAAAGGTATGCGGGAAATTCTGAAGGTTCTTATTAAATTTGTATTCGTCATAAGAGCAAAATAAGGACACTACTAGGTTAGTTGGAAAATACTTAGGACCTACATTAAAGCTTGTTTTTTTTCATTTTCTTGTCAAAAATTCTTCCTCGGCCCAATAGAAAGCGTATCATATGCACTATAAAATATATTGCTTTGGACCAGGAAGCATCATATCAGCTGGGTGTCTTTCCTTTTTCAACATTTATTGGTCAGACTTTTATGATAATTAAATCATTTTTTACTTACATTTTAATTCAAAATTGTAAATCTTCATTCTCGTTTCATTCCGAATATAGTCACATAGTTAGTTTTTCTCAAAGAGCATGTTCGGAAACATTTCATAAACGCTCAAGAAACTGAAGTGAAATTAATGATAGAACTTCTTATTCCTAATTTATTGTTATCCCTAACATATTTTACTGTTTAGTGATCGTATGTCCTGAATTTCGCAGGTCATATGAGTTTATTTGTAATATTTAAATTTGATAAATTAGTTGGAAAAAGAAACTGAATCACGTGAACCCCACAAACCATTCTTTATCGCGCCACGAAACAATGAAATAATAGTCCTGGCACTAGCTGAGCATAAAGAATTCTTCAGATTTGGAAATTCAAAATATTAGTTAAAAGTCCAAATAGGTTTCAATATTTTTACTTTGGAAACACCAAGTATGTACGTAAATTTAAATCTTCAAAGTTCACGGCTTTAGCTAACGTGATTTATTGGTGCGCTTCATTTTAGTGAGCCAGTGAATTTTACAATTTAAATATTTTACAAATTAGGGATAAAGTGAAATAGGAAATATAGTGATTATAGGGAAATAGGCTAGAAATTCAGCTATAACAAAAAAATTAGCGCTGTAAAAAATATTTTCAAAGTCTATCGTAATGCTTATTATTTCAAAAGTTCCGGAAAAAAAATATTTGAACTCATTTGCTTCAAGGTTAACTTCAAAAGAAATGTGATAACTCATTATGGAGCTCATGAGGAAGTATTGAGCGCAGCAACAAAAATCAGATAAGCATGACGAGTTCATTTATGTTTTGTATTACCTAGCTTCCTTGCGGAGAATTAGCATATTGTTCTGTTAAATACGAACGATGTGGACACCAAAGGTTTTAAAAGCTAACGTTTTGAAAAAATTAATATCTCTTATTTGAAAAAAATATCATTAATTTTTATTTTCTCTATTCATGCTGTTCTCAGTCATATCTAATGAGTCTCATGTGCATGTATGCAGGAAAAAAATACATTAACAACTTTTAAAATTAGAGTATTAATTATCTGATACAAATTATAAATAGATTTTTTTAATTTTAAATTGAATTTTAGTCTTGAATCAATTACCTAAGTTCTCCTTGATTTTATTTGTCAAAAAATCAAACCATATTAGTTTTTTTAACTATTCACTCTTTTTTATTTCTGCTTGATAATGTAATAAATTAACCGCAGAATGCAATTAAGATTCGCTAATCATTCACTTGAGCAAAAAAGTACCTTTTATAGTTACGATTATTTGCAGGGTCCATTACAAGCTCTGCACAAATGTATTTATGCAAACAAACAATCAAGTATTGATAACGTGTAATTTTCCTTTTATTTTCCCAATATTATTTTATTTTTCAGGTTTTTATGTATTAACCAGCCAAATGTAGATCTATCTATACTGACGAGAGTAGAAGAGAGTGTTACTTCTAGTAGTTTCCTTCACACCAGGTATCTAAGTGTAATTCTAATACAAAAGGTAATCTGATCTATTAACCTTAGTGTGGAAGCTGCAAAGGTTTCTGACCCTAGTGGGGAGCCCATTATAAATGATTTGTAAAATTGAAAAAAGTATTGAGTACGTCCTCAATTTTTCCCATGACAAAAATATGGACAGTGAAATTTAGCTGTAGCATAATTATGGGTCAAATTGCAAAAGTTGCTACGAAATGAATGTATCCCCCCAGCGATACAAGAGTGGGGGCAGTATTATAATTGAGTACGGTGTGTCCACTCATTGGTCTAGGAAGAAGAATTGTTCTTGCTTATAACATTCATTTCCAAGTTTAAAGTTTCCAAATTTCATTTTCAATGGCTGCAGAGCGAATTATTTAATGACAAACAGGTACATAATGAGAAACTGTCGGGTACATTTTTTCGTTACTGTCGTTTTTGTTGTTGAAGGCCAATTTCTGTAAAGAGTAATAGTCACTTGTCCAAGCTTCTTCCTTGAACGAAATTGGCACGGCTGCAGGTTACTTTAAGAGTTTTAAATCCACTTTTAGGATACAAATGCTGCTGCTCGGTGCATCAGATGCGTCAAGTATTTTGTTCTAACTATTTATTTTTATCGTAAGACGCAAGAAGGAAGAATAGAGAGACTCTAGTTAACTCTTAATTATTGCTTTATCATAATGGCTCTAAAGGACCATTAATGGTACATACATTATAGAGAAGCCATTTGCAACCATCAAATTTCTTTCTCACTTTTTAAGCATTAAGGTGTCTAAAAGTCTCACTTTTTTACATTTGGGTCTACAGTGAGAGAAGAAACAGTGGGATTTTTTATAGAAATTGAAAGAGAATCAATTTGCATTGAGTAATTTCTGGTCATTCCTGCGAAGTCCATATTTCAGTGTAAAACTCAACATCAATGACGTCAGACAAAACATTTTATGCTACAAAATATGTTACTAAGAGTGGATACTGAAGAGAAAATGGATACAAAAATTTAAAAAATAAACATTAATGATAATGACAAAGGCAACGAGGAACCTTTAAGGAATCTGCCTTTTAGAATATATTTTCTTTGAAAAATGAATATATATAGGTAACTTTATAGTCTATGGTATTTCTGGAACGAGACAACCTAGAAAAACAGCTATCCTCAGTGGAACGAGACAACG
>LYUA01000212.1:373827-385377 GCA_002093875.1 Calopteryx splendens | reverse complement strand
CAGCCCGTGGGTTGCAGTCAACCAATCTTCGGATTGAAAGACATGCCATGTCATGTCATAGTCTATGGGGTAGTGACCTAGCCATTTTAATACTACCAGAGCCAACCCCGATCTAGTAAACTAACAATCAATTCTATTGTATAAGTTTTTGGAGACCTAAACTTTAAAATAACATTTTACAAATCTAAATAGATATTAAAGCTAGAAGTGGAACAAGAAGTGTAAATAAAATTAGCTCATATTTATTTGTCCTTTTCAAATCTCGGCATCTTTTTGTTACGATTTATTACTTAATTTTTAGGCCTTGTATTATTACTACATATGGAACCAGGATAATATTCCTAATATTCTTTTTTTAATTTTCACTTAATATTTGGAACGAAATTCCTGAAAATGATAAAAGAAAAGCAATACAAAATGTAGGAATTCTAATATAGGTTTATGTTTCTAATTGGAAAATGATATATCGTTTTTCAGGTTGATATAATAGAAATGTCTTCTAAAAGTAATACGTTTTCGATGTTAAACTTATTTTACATAGATAGCTAACATCAAGTTTGCAATGAGTTTTCAGTGATTTTGCTAGAACCACCTAAAAATAAAAGAACAACCTTGGAGTTCAATAAAGAGAAAATTACCACTTTAGTACGCAAGATGTTACACATTTAAAATTGGGATTTTCCACTCTCCGAAGGAAGATATATTCCCCGTGTAGGGTTGGGAAAATTCATTAGACGCACCTGCAGCCTGTTTAGGAACAAAACCGCAAACCACAAGAATCGGGAATACGTCGATGAAATTATTCATCGACACCTTTCCTCGTTTCAAAACCAGGGATGTGGCAGGTAGTAAAAAAATATGTACCTTTAATATTAGGAAAACATCTCTGGTCTTAATACCTGAGATTTGGAGACTTAAGCTTTAAAAATATTGGGATAATTGATGAACTGACGCGGATCGTTAATCCCCCAAAATGTAGATAACCTGAAATACAGGTTGTGGTGCGGATTGCATATAAACGACGGGGCCATTAAATTAGAAATTCTAAGAAATCTCCTAGCAGGAATATTAGTGTAATTCTTGCCTTAATCTTTTTGATAATTTATTGGCATGTTAACTCAGTCGTTGTGGTTTCGTGTTGTATATAGTATAACATGCTACATGGTAACCCTCTGGTCCCCACTCACCGCCTGGCACCCATTGCCAAATCTCCCAACCTTCTTCTCCTCCTAGTATTTTTCCTCTCACACCTCCTTTACCTTTATCTCTACACAGAATTATTTCTTTTCCCACTTGCATCACACCCACCCCTAGTCAATTTCTTCATTAGTACTCTTTCTTCTGAAGAGAGCGTTTTCTTAGTCACCGAAAATTCCAAATATATTGTTTGTTGTAGTTGTTATTTTGTTTTTATGTTGAAAGCACTATCAAACGTTATAAATTCACGTAACACTTAATATAAACGCGGATATTCCTTCCATGCTTTCAGTAGTGTCTCCATAAAAAAATCAGTGACCTTTGAAAAACATTATAAAATAATTTGATAGTCTCTTACACATTTTTTAACAATCAAAACAGTATTTATTTGCGTAACGGGCGACTTTATTGTGACTCTCCAAGCTAAGTTTACGCTCTGATACTTGGAACTCCTGCGTAAAACTCTTCTTCTGAGCAACAGAGTGGGGAATGGCGCGGGAGAGGAAGGAGGACTGATTCTGTGGACATGAATGATAGGAGGAGGAAAATGCGAGGAAGGTGCAGGGAATATTAAGAATTATATTGTAATGTCTGGCTTCCCTCCGCGTTGTGTGGAGTAGTTGAATCCCGGTGCGGGGGAGTGGAGTTGGAAGGAGGACGTTATGTCATGGCGTTTTCGGGAGCCAGGGAGGAAAGGAATAGCGGGAGATGGACCGAGAGAGATGGCGTCCCGAGGCCGTGAAAGATCACGTCTCTAACCGCTTGTCTCCACGTCAGAGCTGAGAGAAGGAAGATAAGGGAGGGTGTTGAGTGTAGGGATAGCGGGAATGCTCGGTAAGATGGTGGAGACAGTGGGTGGATGGGAAATAGTGGACGATGGGAATAAGGTTGACCACGCCCTTCCAGTGCTCTGAGTAAGGTTGGAAGGAAAATTCCGGGGAAAGATTCCGAAGCAAAGGATATTTTGGCATCGGTAAATTAATTTGAAATGGATATTTCGAGGCTAGGGCTACTTTTTAGAGAAAATCATCATGCCTGAATAACTGTTAGCAGTTCAAATACGTACACAATGATTTAATTTATTTTATGTTACATTATACTACTATTCGGCAGTATACGAGGTTATTTATTTGGGTAACTAGTTACACCTTAAGCATTTAATTTATCATAAACCGTAATGTCACTGAATGTGATTGTCACTCGTAAAGTAAATTTATAACTATAATGTCGAATAATGTTCGATAAAATGTGTTAAGTAATATAAGAGAAAATGAAGAAGCCTATGTATTGTAGTTGGTGTGCCATTGCATATCTATGTATATACTTGATTTGCCTTGGAAATAAATAGTAAAGCTAGCAAAGTAGCAAATAGTAAAGTAGCAAATAGTCAAGTAGCAAAACTAGTACAGCTGTCATTGATCAAATTTATAAATTTAAAAGGAAATTAATGTGGATGTAATTGTAGAAAATAAGCCAAGTTAGAAGCTAGCTTAAGGTGTTATAAGCATTCTCTTATTATTTTTACTATCATTATTTTAGAATTAAATACATTATTTGCCATGCCTTAAGTCCTAATTTCTAAATAAAGCAATTTTTAAACTTTCTATGTAAGGAGAATCTTTTCAGGATTCAATATATTTTAATTATTCCAAAGGTTGCCTTCATAAATGTTTTTGTTATAAGTTAGTATTGTAGAAAGAACTCTTTTGATCCTTTAGAATGATATTCAAAATGCTATCTGTAGATTTTGTTAATTTATCAGTTAGGAACTATAATGTTCCATCCTGAACAAATGAAACAATTAAACTCTTACATTTTCAAGGAAAATAGTGATGTTTTTAACTAAAATGAGCCACGGAAGTTCAAATTTTTAATACTTTATTGTTGGTTAACATTGGTATAAAAGTTCTGAGAGGATAATCACAATCTTAGTCAGAGAATTTGGGGTGGATCGGTTTAAGGATTTTCAGGAATTGCAGGGCCTTTATGGAGCTGGAGTCGTCTCTGACGTTTCAATTTTACGTCCTTGCCAAAATAACACGTCTATTATATCACCAGTTTGACTCTCCTCATCACTTTTTTTCGAAATAATAAATGAAACATCCACCGGTAAAGAAATAAATGTAGCAAATTGATTTCTCGGAGGGAAAAATAAAATAGGTCTCAGTCAATCGAAAAGTTGTGCCTTAGTGAGAGGTAGAAGTCCGTCTTGAGAATAAACAAAAAACGATCGAGGAAATCCATTCCCGAGGAAAGCTTTTATTTACACGATATGGAGCTGGAAAGCACGACAGCTGACAACAATTGTGAATCGCGTCTCTCGCAAAGAAAAAGAAATTGAAACTTGGACCCTGAAGTTTGGTGAGGCGAGATATTTTTCGCCGATGAAAAAAAGTTTACCGACGGAAAGACATTCGTCAGGAAAAGTTAAAGGGGAAAGTTGGAAACGACGCTGTGAGTAGGAATACCAAGGATGCGAGTGAGGGGACGATGGGGGATAGAAAAGTAAGGGAAGTGGAGGGCGAAAAGGTTAGGTATGTTTGCGTGCCGGGGGTGGATTGAGACAACTCAAACATCATCCTTCCTTGTCAATTCTACAGTTCCAATATTTTATAGCGTTTGCATCGATTTATGCTATCAAGTTATTGTTCATCCTCATACATTTTCCTTTCCATTAGCGCCTCTCTCTGCCCATCTGGAAAGGTAATTCCGAATGAGTCTGCGTAACTACATGGACTTGACAAGTTAAATTAGATTAAAATAGTTATGGGGACAAAGAAATCTCTATATTCCGTTCTGATCATCGTTGCGTTGTTCTGAGGCTTTCTACATATTCTAATCTTTTATTTTTCCTTTTCCCTACCGTCAACCCAACTAACCGTAATTCCCATTGACCCTCTGCTTTTGAAGAATCGCATCGCATCAAATCTCTCAACAAGACCTGAGCACGGTTCTCACCCTATACTACACCATCAAAATCAATCTCTATGGTCCACATGCAACTCTCTCTCACTCTCTGCTAACAAATAATTTTGTTCGTTTTCCTAGCGGCGCCTAATTCAAGAGTCTCTTCCTCTTATCCAGCATGAAATTAGAATATTTTTATTTTTTTCAATTTTACGTCCGTTTAGCAAAGGTTTCCCTGCTGAGGCTTTAGTCTGAATATCCAAGCTATTTTTAAATCTCTCACATTTATTTTCGCTCGCTTGTCATTTGATGACGTTCCCTAAACTGCTGGCGTCGCCTTACTTGCGTGGAATTATACATATATAATTAAATTGTCTATCCACTCTGGAAATGCTTACATAATTGCGGTTTAAAAATCTAAAATTTAAAACTTGTTTTTAGAAAGAAATCAAATAAGAATAATACAATCAAAAATTGCAATAGCCATACGTAAGAGGCGCTTTTTTTGGTCATACTATGAGCACATTATGTCTCTGAATACAATGAAGGAATCGACAACTAAGAAAATGTGAGAATTTTCCCAAAAGTGAAACATGAAAATAATTATGATCCATTTATAGGATAAATATGGAATTACATGTTTAAAAATATTTTCAGAAAATAATAAATTTTAGGAATAAATTAAACCAGTTTTAGTGTAACATTTATAGATGAAGATACTTTTTTATCCGCGCGATACTTAAAAAATATGAGCTTATATTTCTGTATGTAGTAATTCTTCTTTCTTATATTTTTCTAATAATACAGAAACTAAATAATTGTACCTTTAAAATCGAGGGAGCCATCTATAAGGCTATTGCTAAGACCTAATTAATGTGTTATACTACCTAATATACGTTTAGTTGTTGCTAATATTCTACCTATATTAACCTATTTTTTAATTAGACAGTAGTTATATTAGATTTTGCGAACGATTAGAAGTAATCGAAAAATATATGAAGTATATGCTTTAATGTGTTTCATGTATATTAATAAACTATGTCGAGGACCTATTGGGAAGAGAGAAGGATAGAGCCGCCTGAAATTACAAATAAGCCTGAGGTACAATATTTATTTCATGCTTCATACCTTATTTTTTTAGAATAATTACGATTTTTACAATGTGTACTATATCTAAAGATGTGGAAAAAGTTATCATTCTTAGAAAAACAAAACCCAGTTTACATCTGAGCCGTAACATTTAAATGAATATAAGACTATTCGCATGAAACAATTCAGATATAAATATATCCAAAGGTATTTAACGGAATTCGGGAAAAATAAAATCAAATTACTTAAAAACGAACAATGGTGAGAAGGAAAGTAGGTATTGTTTACACAGTGAGTGTTGACACGGCGGATACACTTTTAAGAGAAATAATGATTCTTCATAATGAGGTAAATTGTTTTCCCCAAGCATTGTCTTCAACGAAATTTAAATTATGCTCATCTGAGTAGTTTTGTTCTTGACAAGATGCACATAATTTTCTTTGGTCTGAAATTGATGAAAATCTCATCAATGTTATTTTTAAATAAATAGTATTAAACTCTATTCATTGAAATTGTCCCACCATTTAATTCGTGTAATTCTGCAATTAACAGAGTTACGGCTTTATTTACACTGATTTTATTTTGAATTCAATTCAGTTCCTTTATTTAAATACTTTTTTGTGACTAAAAAATTGCTTTTTCATTTTCCTCCCATCGCTACAGACCATTTTGAATTTCACCTGTATTTATTTTAATTTAAACTCAACGTAGATATTAATAAAAAGAGATTTCCTCGGTTGTTGGGCGCAATTTATGCCTCTTGGCCTGCCAGTCAAAACACACATGGCCTTCATTTTCCGTAGGCACCCAACCCTGCCTTCGTCCTCATTATTGCGTTCTTGCGTTTCCACCTCGCGTCTCCACTTACGCATCTTCCGTTGTTCGTGGGGTGCTCGACGGTCCGTGCACAATTTCGCTCTCCACTCGGAGGGGAGGGTGAGTAATAGGGGCAATGCACGCGGGACCCAGCGGCGGTCGGCTGCCTCGTGAGTAGTGAGGCCGGCTCACGCAACGGGGTGCGGTTGGATCGCCTGTGGGGGTGGTTGGAAGGAGTTCGGTGGATGGGAGGTGAATTATTAATTGCCGGGAATGAAATGAGGAGCTCTGGGGGATACGGGGGGGGAGGGGTGCGTGGGGGATGGGAGAAGCGCGATGGATACCCTAAGAGAAGGGCGGGGAAATAGGAACTGGCTTGCATTCTACGAGGATCTAAAAAAAATGGCTGTCTTAGACCGCACCAAGGACTTTCGTCCTGGGAGGAAGGATGATTTTATTCGTCCCCGTTGACACAGTCAGTCTTATGTTAGGAAACTGTTAGGCTGGTCTCCTTACTTTTTTGAATTGCCTTTCAGCGCCTTTGATAAGTCAGCTGAATCGTACTTGAGATGGAATTTGTATTCTGGCTCAGGAGCTACCTTCAGAGCGATTTTAATTAGCTCTTTCTCAGAATTCTGTAAATAACGCTTTTGGTGCACTTCCGATGCCAATTTCGAGCGGGTGGTATTGGAAGGCTTGAAATATTTACTACCCATGTGACATTCGGGCACAGGCGTCAAGTATGAATGATAGCTTGCACCGGCCATTGGATCCTACTGCTACATTCCCGGCATGGATCGTTTCTATGGAAGAGTGATAATGAGGGAGCACCTTGCATTTCGACATTAATAAATAATCTTAGTGTCGGTAAAACAGGCGAAGAGCTAGTTTTGTTTTAATCATTAGAAAATGTCATGCAGCTCCCTCGGCAGCGAACCTCTACTTGACAATAGTTCTAATCATTTTTGGTGGAATTAATACAACATATTTTTCCATTGTTTTGCGAAAGTCTGTAAAATTGTTATTTTGTATGAAAAATGCACAAAAATACGTATTAGCAATAAATATTAACAAAGCTATATGATTATTGTTAGGATATTTAGTATACAGAATTATTACCGGACTGCTAATAATTTCTATGGAACATAATTAGTCCATGGAACTCATTTTCGTACTCATTATATTTATGTCGTAGTCTTTCAGTTTATGATTTCAAAAGTATTTTCATAATACACCTCTCCTTAAAAGTTAAAAAGGTCACCTTCTAGAATTCAGCCACGAAGCTGAGGAATTTATACCGCCTTTAAAGCTTAGGAATTTATCCTCAATCCACAAAAACTTGTGGTTAGATATATTTTGCTTAAAAGAGATTAAAATATCCGCCAAGATTACAAAAATCAGATTTATATTTCATGACGAAAGAGCTGAAAAATATGCTCAAATGCAATGAAAGGAAGCTGGGTGGATGAGGAAGGCCAGTCCGGTGAATTATTACCGCTACGCCGGAGGCGTGTAACGGTTCACCATTCGGATTTTGAAAAATATAATCGAAGCGTGAAAAGGGGATTTGTTAACCCATTGTTCCCAGACCTTTTCTCACGAGGCCACGACCGAAAATCAGCTTGAAACCGCGATTGACGTTTATATTGTTTTTGTGACAGTTGTTTTTGGTGAAATGCGAGGAATTATAGGTATTAAAGACGCAGCACGATTTTTGCTTCGATTAGCATAAAAGGGATTCCGTGTTACGTCAAAGATCTAATATTAATTAAAAATTTCCCCGAGAATGCTTAATATAGTCATATCTTTTGACCCATTGGGTATCACAAATTAAAAATAAAAATTAGTAAATTTACTAATCTTTTTCTAAAGAGATGAAACCCAAGGAAATAAACCTAAATATAACGTTTACCAATAAAAATCACTATAAACGTAAAAGATTGTAGTAAATAATTTTATTAGAAAATTTAAAATACCGAAAATCAATCATCATGGTATGGGAAAAAGAAATGTACATAACTACGATGTATCAAATGTTTCAAATAACTGTGGTGGAAAAAGGAATGTGAGTTGTGATACCAAAGCTGTTTAATTCAGTGCCAAAAAATTTACATGATTTAAAGACTGCCACTGACGTAAAGAGAAAATTAAAGATTTATTTGTTAGATAAATGATATGTGCATAGCAATAACCAATTAAAAATACATAATCAAGAGTTAATTTGTAAAAATACTTGAATTCAATGTTATACATATTGTCTTATACTGTTTTAACAAAGAACAATTGGATAAGTAAAACTAATCACCTCCTGAAGAGCCAAAATGTTGCTCAGGAGGATTTTAATGTTAAATGTAAAGATAAATAATTAAATTATAAATTTGCATAACAAAAAAGATAATACCTATTAGTATTTTAGTAATTAATTGCCTTTTCTCACTTAAACCGATGTTATTCTAAGCCAATGAGATGAACCGAATACAAATGCAGCCTGAAGTTATCACAGGTTTGACATATGAACTATTAAAATACAATCTACGCATTTTGGAGATGACTTCTTCGTAAGGCCAGGTTTATCTAAGCATGATTTTCATTCTTTACGCTTTCGTTGAAAAATATATCTAATGATTAGAGTTTTTTTTGCTGGCCCAAATTTAAATACTTACGTATATTTAGTAGCAGGTGATATTTTACCTATTAGGAAATCATATTTTTGGTATTTGAGGAATTAACGATTATCACTGAGATTCCTTTTCCTAACAGGTTTTTTTCTCTGTCTGCATTTAGTTAATTATTAAAAAAAAGGTATATTTATTCTGGTTTGGTTAAATATGGGCGACAAAATATGGATGAATAAGAGAAACTCACTTTTCCTTATTCAATGCCAGTTTCCTTAGTGATTTTTTAAAAATATACCTGCATCAGTAAAAATTTAGTTGATAACCCATTCTTTAGGATGTATTAAGAAAGTAATGGTTAATTAAACTATTAACTGTTAATCCGAATTGTATACAAAGCTTCCAAATTTGAATCCATTGTTTATCTTTAAAGCAATATATTTTATATTAAATTTTTTATCAATTAATAATTTTGCATATAGCACTAAAAATAATTTTCAATATTTTTCTTTTGGTTTCCTGTGCAAACCAGATGGTCAAAGTAAATGGAAAGGAATACTCAATTCATTTTTAAGGCCATGGAATTTTTTCGGAATGAGATAACAGCTGGGCTTTTTATCGATTAAATGGTTCTTAAATAACTCAAAATTTGTGTACACACGGTTAAGTTTTCTTGGTTGGTTGTTTGTCAAAGGTCGCATATTTGTATCAATTATGCATTTAAAAGTGATGAAAGGCGTTGCCAGTTATTTCGTCAAATTCATCATGTATATGTGTGTAGGGAGGTAAATTGACTTTTTTCAATTAACAGAGCAATTATAAAAAAAAGTCATCCAAGCAATTAAAAAAGTCTGTCCTTGATCTTAGTTATTATTTAAGAGCTATATTCTCCTTTCCAGCTTGTATCTACGTGGCAATCAACTTTTCGTTTCACTTTGCAGGCTCACTCACAAGGCCGGAAATCAAGAAAACAGAAGTATGATACAGCGGTGAGTAAACAAAGCGTATTGAGCTACCAAATATGTTCAAGTGTATGTGTGTGTACGTGTGCTCACAGTTTCAGAGATGGGTGGCCAGAACGGGGCGAGGTGGCTGGAAAGAGGGATATATAGCCTCTTTTTCCTCCACCCACCCCTCAAATCCCTGTCCCTAAATTTCGCCTCGCTATCACTGCATCTCGGCCTATTCTTCTCTCTCATAGCCCCACCCACTCCCTCACAACTCCCACCTCCCCAGAAGTGCCTCTAGCGGTTGGGGAAAACCTTACCACCCCATCCCCTTTCGCGAACCTGCGTTAAAACCATGCCTCTACTCAACCTTCGTCTTTATCCCGTAATGACTAGCTGATGCTAATCAATATTCAAGCATGCAAACGGTGGAGGAAAGGGACTAATGCGGAACGAAGTGGTGGGGAGGAAGGGGAAGAGAAAGGAAGGAGGAGGGTGAAGATGAAGTAGGAGGAGAGGGAGATGCACTGCAGGGATTGGGCTATGTGGGTGGGGGGGGGGAGTAGTGATGTTTGAGCCCAACACATGGCATCGAATGGGTGAGGTTCGAAAAGGGGTAAATAGAATGCGGGGAGGGAGTGAAGGGTTGACGGAGGAGTCGTGCGCGGTCTCGATGGAGAGGACAGAGATGCGAGAGAATATTTGGAAGGTCGGATCACTCACTCGTGCATTTGCCCGCTCCCGGTTTTCCGTATTTAGTGCGATTTTAAAACGTCACCTCGAGAAATTTCATCCTTGCAAAACTGTTTAAGTTTTCCAGGGATTTAAGTAGACAACAAAGAACTAATGTGGAATTTCCCAATATTCTATTACAGAATTTTAAAAAAATCACGACTTTTAGCTTATTTACCATATTTCCATGGGAATTCGTAAGCATTATTTTCAGAGTAAAATAGTAATCGAACTCACGAACTGTTGTACCTGGTATGAAGAGTACCTACGTACTGAGATATGTTTATATTTTCAATTAATGACTCCTTAAACGATGACGGGTTTTGACAATTATGGTGGTTATTGATGCCTGTAAAATACTCAAAATCTATTCATAATTTATCTATCAGTCCTTTTGGTACATTTTTCGTTATAACTCATAATAGAATATGTTTTTATACCTCCAATGATTCATTTCCCAATTGAGCCCAAGGACAACGATTATAAAGCCTTTATTCAATTTTATGCATCAATATCTAAGATATAAACCCGTGTATGTGCTTATGAAAAAACATTACACTGATGAAAAAATGTAAAACATAGAGAATCTGGTGCTATATTCTAAATCAAGACTTTATTTTTAGTCCTGAAGACGGTACAAGTTTAATTTCTTCGTGCATTGCAGGTCTTATAAAAAACTTTATTTGGAGATGAGCATAACATTACTCTAAGTCACATACTATTAACCAAGCATTCCAGCGATAAAATAAAATTGCTTCTACTTGTTTGAATAATATAATAATAATGAATTACCTACTAAAGAGAAGAAAATGTTCTCATAGAGCCAAAATTCTTTAAATAATAAATGTTGGAATGAAAGGAAGAAGGATAGCCAAAATCTTAAACTTCAGCTCATTGACTAATGTCTCTCATCCTACTCCTGCAAGTCGTTATTTATTATTGGCTCTCATATATTTTTTCTATGTTTAGGTAGTGTTTATAGAACCCAATGTTATGTCTTCTGTTACCGTTTTTGGCGTTCTATTAATCAATCCAACTCTAAAACACGAATAGACATACATGATAAAATGGAATATTCTACCTACGCAGAAACTTCCGTGAGCATCGACGTTGGCATCTGATCTATTCTTTGTAGGTAAGAAAGCTGACGAATTTTTAAAAAAGGAACGTTTTGAAGCATCAATCATTCCTAGAAAGAATTAAGGTTGATTTATCACTGATTGAAAATAAACTGTGGTCAGAAAAGC
>LYUA01000212.1:218714-232610 GCA_002093875.1 Calopteryx splendens | reverse complement strand
CGATATTAAGAGTGCAAAGTGCAAGGCTAGCCATCCCCCGGAGTATGGTGGGTCGTACGCAGGAACGCTCGGCGGAACTTGGGTCACCGCGGCCCCGTATGAATAGTCCCGAGAGATGACCCTCATGAGTAATTCTGAGAAGTACTCCTTATCTCAAGGGAGCGACATGTCCCTGTGGCACTAAGCGTCTTCCATCAAAATGAATGCTAAGTGTATTATGGATTAAATATTTAAGTGCAATTGAGAAAGAAAAAGCCAAGAAATCTCTATTAGACGCAAGGAATTGACTTTTGGAAATTACCCATTTAAAATCATCTGATTGGGCAATGATATGGACTCTGATATCCCGACTACATAGGGTTTTGCAGAATACCATTTTTCCTCGATCATTATTGGGTTGAACGTGAGACCGATCGGTTCTACGCTTGCCTGGACTGGGATTTGACATTCGGTTGGGTCGAGTATGGCAGCTTCGATTCCGAGTAAGAAAGATTCGGTCCAAATCCAGAGAAAGGAGGCCGATCAAATCGCTATTTGGTTGCTTCGACAAAAATGAGTGTCGGACCTGTATTCTTAATTAACCAGTGAACACAAGTATGAAGTAACTTTTTAATGAAGAAAAATATAAATTAATCGCTGAAACCAGCGATTGACGTATCAATCCTCGCTGATGGACAATTATGCATGTTATTTCCACGATTTTTTTTCATTTACCACTCCATTGCTCTTTCAATCCGATTCACTTTACACAGCTACGCACCAGATGAACAGACTAAGGTGTAATGATTTGCATTCTGACGAATATTAGAAACACACACGGAAGCCATTGTGGCTCTCTTTCATGCTTTTCGGTGTGCATTTCTCCTAGCCTTGCTACCTTGTGGTGAATGCTCGGGTATGCAGATTTGTAACCCCCACTACGGTTTACTGTGCTCAGCCATTTTTAGACAAAACATTTCCAAAAAATCCCGTTTCCAGGCTCGAGAGGGTGTATGTGAAGCACGCATTAATTGGCCAAAATTGGTTTAGCTTGGTAAATTGATATTAAATAATTAATATTTTGGTTAAAAAAGCGCACTTTCACTCATGAAAGATACGGCATAATTCTTCCACCGATATCTTTTTTGTAGAATTACCTAAGAATTTTTTGTCGCTCAATTTTCTCAAAAGTCTCACGATATATTTTTAATTTAATTTGAATACATAATTACTAATAATGGGTGGTGCTGAAGTATCTACCAATCTTTCAACACCATGAGCTCAATATTATTAAAATCAATTCTTATATAAATAGGCGTAAAACAAGAGAGCGTACAACACTTACCTATTTTAAAACTTTCGATACACTGAAAGCATTTGCAAAATTTAATTGTAAACAATTTCATTATTAAAATAAAGTACTCTTAACAATTAATAATCTAAGAAAAATAAACAATCCTTAATAACGTGCACATCTCCAACATTATTCGGGGTTATCTTTAGAAAGACGAAATATGGTCCATCAAATTTAATCGTTTAAAGGTAAGTGTTTTTGGAAAATACTTTAAACGTAAAAATCGCGTAAAGCTGTTTTAAGTTAGTGCCTAATCATAAAATTGAATTTATTATTTATCTATGTACTTTATCGACGACGCTACCAATTCCGTGAGTGCAAATGTTTTAGTTGTCTTTGCTTTCAAAGTTAATCTTTCAAAGTCAAATACTCGTTAAATCTTACTAAGTTATTCCATATTTATATAAATGTCTAGAGAAAGGTTTTTACTTTAAGGTTAAGGAAATTACTTTATACCTTGTATTGATAAAAAAACGTTGACGATAGTGTGCCTTACAAGTTTGAGAGTGAAAACTTAAAGCGTCCAATATCAATCGGTCAATGCGATTTGCGTTGCTTGTTTCGAGTCATGGAAAAAACTTCACCGTGGTACACCTTGGACCCCGCGTTCATCCCCCCATTCCGTGCGCCACTTGCCTCTCCAATCTCAGCAGCGTCGCCATGCCTCCATCAACCCCTAAGCCAAATGACCTCCAGCGGCCCTTCTTATCAGTTGACGTTCAAAGCCACCCCTCACCCCCTTCTTCCTTTCCCCTCCATCCTACCATTCTGTGTCACTTTTTTTTCTTTCGAATTTATCTTTCCGCACGAAACTCTCCCATCCACCTTTGGTTTCCACGATCTTGCTTCTCATTTTCATTATATTTCACGTTGGGGGAAACTGAGGAGTGCACCGAAGAGGATTTAGGCGCTTAATTCATCTCCAGCCCCAGTACCCAATCAGAATCCGACCCCTTCCTTCAAATTCGGCTTGTCCACCTAGTCAATTATCCATCCCGGGGTCGTCTTCCACCATTTTGTTCCACAGCTAAACTCTGCTAATTTATCACTATCGAAAATTTACACACATATGTTGCAGCGTAGATTCCTTAAAGAATCGCAGATAGAATTTTTAAAATTTTTATATTCCTAATTAAGCGTTAGAAAGTCTTTAAATTTCCGTATAGGCTTAAACTTTATCACTTTATTGGACAAACGATATTTATTCCGACTTTGACTATATTTATCAAAAAATGTTTTGACCCTAAAGTTCTTTAGAAATTACATTGGATACAATACTAAATAGACGAAAACTATAATCTCATTTCAGACAAATATCATAGTAATAATAAGAAAACTTTAAATATCCATGAAATACTTTTCAAAATCAGATATCTACATCCAAATCTAATGCGGTATTCAACATTTTGACAAACTTACTGGACACTTTAATATGAATTAAGGTAAAATTTGCCTGTATTTATTCATCTTACAAAAATCTTTGATTAGTGAATACGGTAGTACCATATATATCCACATTCAATGCAATATGAATACCCAGTAATTCTACTAGGCTCATCAATCCTTAACTATACGACCTTTGCTTTCTGAAAAAAGAGGTCCTATACACACACATTGCCTCCTTATTTCTTCTTTGTTTTGTTTCTTTAGAACAAAAGTACTAGATAAATGGTAAGTTGAACTTTGGTTTTGACATGTATACTTATATAATCACGATCACGTTTCATTACATAGCTGCATCTTCAGGTGACAAAATTTACAGAGTCAGAGATCATTCATTCCGACTCCAGACACTACATTAAACAAAAATTGTGTTCTTTCCATTCTATGCTTCACATTTTAAATAACATCCCATTGTCAGACACTAACAAACGAAAGGAAATTAAAATAATCAAACAAATAGCAACCAGCAATGTTTACCCAGCAAGGCTAACTGACAGTCTATACTGGAGAGAAAAAGAATACAAATTCCCCAAGGCATTTATGGAGCCCTTCATTCTAAAGACACCAACACGCAGTGGAGGCAGATTCCTTTTCTTGGCAACACTTCCCTAAAAGTGCAACGGTTACTTCCCAAGAATGTAGATGCCACTTTTCATTACAAAGGAAAATAGGGAAACCCTCTCTGCCACAGTAAATATCACGTAATGTCTCTTCTACCAAGTGAAGCATATAAACTAAACAAAGCAGTTTGTCAAGCGATGTACATAGGACAAACTGGGAAGAATTTTGAAACCTTCGCGAACATTAGTTGCAATTTCCTATTCGCAAAATATCTCATAGAACACAACAACAAAAGTGATTTCATGCCAAACATTTTATATAAAGAAAATAAAGGGCATCTACTGGATGAATTGGAGTTTTTAGAAATTTTTCATCGTATGAGCCATCGTATCTATTTTGGTCAAATAGCAGTTGCCTCTCCTACTCCCTACTTTTACAACTCCAATTCTTTAACCGGCATCCATCTCCTCCGCTTCAACATCCGCACCGTATAGGTGGCGTCCTCATTATCTTTCCCTTTACCCCTCCGAACACCATCCTAAAGACACCATTATCAGAAAAGTTACCTTAGAGGGTCATCCTTCAATGCGCGGTTCACCGTCCCCCGATCCCTCACCCGGGCACCTGATGACTCACGGTCAACCAATGTCCAAAAGGGTATCACCGTCCCCCATTTATCCTTCTCCACCTTCCCTTCCCCTCCTCTACTCACCACGTTCCCTTCCGCACCTTACTTGACTGGAATATAAAAGCGTGAAGTCTCTATACTTTTGTCAACTGAACATTTTACTATGTAATGAAACCTGTTCGTGATTAAATAAGTCTATTTGTGGAAAAGCAAAATTTGTCGTACCATTTATTATAATTATGGATTTTCACAAAGTAGAACAGGAAAAAGTTTCCATTAAAAAGTACTGGCTACATTTCACCTTTCCTTTTCTTGGACTATTGTTTTCTTTGTAACTCTTCAACTTTTCTAGAATTTCAATGTTCTTAGTCCATATTTTCTTGAAAATTCAGGAAAAAATGTGATTCTATTAATTTTTATGAAAACTATAATAACCAATTGAAGCATTTATAATATGATAATAAAATGAAAACATAAGGTATATACCGTTCACCTTTTACACCAAATTATTGTGATTCATATGCACTGGAGCAGAAATTTAAATAATGCACATAGTGTGTAATTTATTTAGGCTAAATATTCTGGTGCTGATAATTGGGATGAAAATGATAAAAACTGGAAAAGCCATTTGATTTCGTAGAAATTCCTTTTTTGGTTTCTTTATTTTTTTTCTCATTCTGTTATTATGATGGGTGGTTACAAAAGTGTTTTAATTCTCTATGCTCTGAGGTACAATCATTATTATTCCACTTTTAATTTTTATTCTTCAATGCCCGATCTTTTCGTAAAATGTAAAACTAAATTATAGGTGATTAAAAAATATTAAACTATACACTAAGCGGCTGCGAGAATATTCAATTTACAACGACTGAAAAAATATATAATCAATTTCAGTAGATAATTATTGTAAGCTTTAAGACTGTAGTAATGAAATACAGCTACAGATAAAGAAATCAGTACTTGTAAAAATTGAACACGTAGGTACCAGAAAATTGAAAATTGAAGCTTCGGCAGTTCCTTATCTAATTATAATATTTTTATAGTCTCGTGACAGGCACAAGGCAACTGAAGGTAGGTCAATTACCATATAATGGAATACTTGAACAGAAACATGATTTGTATTTAGTAAAGAAAACATTACTTAACATGGGCTCAATTTTCTTGTAGGATTGGCTCTAGGTCTTGGGAAAAATATTATCCACATTTATAATTTTCTAATAATGAATTCTAAGTGAAAACTTTCTATCAAATGTACTTCTCTATTTAATCTTTCAAATACTTTTCAATATTAAGTTGTTTAATTCAGTCTTAAGGCTGAGTTTTTTAATAATTCACAACCGGGTTACAGAATCGTAAAATTTCGAGTGATATAAAATGGACAAACTCATATTTAAATTAAATATAAAATAGGGATTAACGGTGATTCCAAAAATATTTAATTTGAAAGAAACTGTTTATTCAGCCCTACTCTACACACAATTTTATGTGACGGAAAATTTAATATTTTATTTAAATGCCTCAAGAAGATTTCCTAATCAATACCTTACTGAATTTGAACTACAAAGATGCTACTCTTATACACCGTGACGTCAGATAAATAACTTGGAATTAGTTGAATTTATGTACTGTAACCCCGCCAAGGAGATTTTTTTCATTTTATTTCTTACGCGGAAAGAAAATTCTCTTCCTCCGTACTGTGAACTTTTCATAGCAATCTATGAAAATGAATGATTGACAATGTTCGCGAAGATGTGGCATACTCAATTTAAAAAAAATAAGTAAGAAATACGCCCGCAGTTCCACTCCTACACTCCACGGCTACGCTAAGCGATCACGGTCCCTGCATAAATACCACGTCGGGGAGCGTATCTTTCGACAGGGGTGGGACTCGAAAATTAAAGCTCTTTAACGCGATGCAAATTGCAGTTCCCCTTTACCCTTGCCAATTTCCGCCGTATTTCATATCCCATCTCTCTCTCTCTCACTCTCTATTTATCTTTCATACGAACGTACCCTCCGATTATTCCACTCTCTCGTTCCTTGATTCCCTCTTCGCCATTCCGCGTATTGGGCTGGAGATTTGACGGAGGTTTGGGAGATGGGAGAGGGAAAGGAGTGGGAGGAGGCGAAGGATGGGGAACGTGGGACAAAGAAGGGAATGGATCAGTACAGGTAGCATTCCATTCCCCCCGCCTCATCATCCATCTCTCCTTTCTCGACACCGAAATTCTCCCATTCCGTGGCTCCGCGGGGAAGCCTTAATTTCGCTCTCATCTCGTGGAGTAAATTAAAAGGCATGCATCGAAACGTATTTTACCTCTTTCCCCTACCTATTCCATGTGAGGTACTTCCAATGGCTAATGCCCTTACTCCCCTGCTTAATACCTACCCCCCAACCTCACCCAACTCCCACTCCCTTCCGACTTTCGCTCTCTAGAATGTCCGTCCGACTTCCGATCTCGAGGATCCAGGTAGGAAGACTGATGGCACAGGGTGCGAAAGGGGGAGTGTTAAGGAGAAACACTTCTTGAAGTAGAAGGACGCATGGGCTGAGAAAGGGGCCGTCCGAAGGGTTCGTAATCTTCTGCACCTGAGCCTTGATTCAGACCCCGGTATTCCCGGTAGCCCTATAAATAGAAGTATGTATCGGTTACCGTCTATCCCAACAGTGCACTGTTTTAACTAAGGATGCAAGTGTAATGTGTGCGTAAAATATTCATACACTTGTGTTGTATATAGAAAATTACAGCTAAATTAAAATTGTTTACGCACACACTTGGAATTAAATACTATAAGTACACTTAGAGTGAAAGCGTACACATAAATATGAATAAACGCATTGCTCGTGAGAAAATAGAATTTTTCGACAAAAGTTTTTTTTATAAAAAAGCTATTTAAACGCCCTGTATATATCACGCACTCTGGTCAATGCTGAAGTAGTCACTTCTAATAAAAAACTGGCGTCTATATTTTAAGGGAAAACGAAATCTAACTGACCTAACTTCCCTTAGATTTATTAATCTTATCAAAGTTAACGTTGCCTCACTGAATATGATTATGGCTAAAGACTTATTGCCTCCCTTAAACGCTATAGAGTTTAAAAATCGCTCAGTACTTTTAAAAATCACGATGATGATGTTTCAAACTTTATTTCATATTGTGAAAGTATAATATTATCTTTGGAAATTTTATTTACCAAATATTTGCTCAAAAGAAGAAATTGAATCGTAAAATATTTACTTCTTGCTATGCAATAGAGTTTTTAAGAAACTTATGATACAAAACGACGGAAAAAGGCCTTTAAAATTAATTATTTTTCTTCTAAATAGCTCTAGCTACTATCACCATATTGACTATTCAATATCGTTGATTTAAATGTAACTTAACCGTCCATATAACAAGACTTAAATTGGGAAAAAATATTACAGACATTTAACATAGTTTTTTTAGGCACGGCTTTTTTCATAGGATTTCTTGCTTCTCAAAAAAATCTGATTGTGACAAAAGGAAATGCAAATGAACATAAACGCATGAAGGGATTAGCCAATAGTAGAATAAGGTAAGAAAGAAGTGAAATCACATTTAAGATTAATCACTGCTGAGCACAGAAACTCATGCATTTTTAATTGTATTTCTAATGAAAGGGTACTCACTTAAACGTCTTCATTATTACCATTATTTCCTTTAAACAATAACAGCCAAGAAGCAGTCATAATCAGAATAATGCCAAATTTCCTTAATTTAGGTTGTCAAAATAATAAACACTTAAATTTTAAAACCGTATATTTTGGGTCGAAAAGATCTCCCTGGGCTAACATATAGCCATAATTATAATTTTTGAAAACTATGACACAAATCTGGAAAATCTAACTGCGTGTTATTAAGCAGAGTGGAAGACATGACCAGCTTGTCAGCCGACTGAGTAGGTTCTGCCGAGCAAACTTTTTTTTTTCGTTAGTAATTATGTACTCTAATTGCAGCTTAATATTGAATGCTGAAAATCAAGGTCAAGTTACCGATTAGGTTGACGGAAATATCTGTGTGCCCAGAGCTGCGAATATTAAAAGGAAAAGCTTTCGGTTCCAAGTTCCTATCTTTGCACGATGTATGCTTCTCGAAGTTTATCGGAGAGGATGCATAAAAAATAATGTTAAGTGCGGTGACTAGTTAAAATCCTCCTGGAATGACTTGGAAAAGAAACTAATAGCGATAAGACTGCTTTTGTAGGAAATTAGCTAAGCATTTCATCGTCATTTCTTTCTTGATGGGATCTTAAATATAGTGTCTTATAAAGTCTTACTCATCCCCGCATTTGTGTACGCAGCTTCGGATGTAATAAGGGAATATAAGCATCATATATGGCTTTAAAACTTCAAATCTAAATTTTGAACGAACTTCCTTAATTGCACATCGCTCATTTGTAAAGTTTTATACAGTTCCCCATCATACTTACATTTTAATTTCTTAAAAAAACACCGTTTCGTTGCTCGGCAAAATTAAAAGATCTTACAAGATGGCAGAATGTTGAATGAATTCCAAATTCTAAGTTAATCTGCCTTAATTTGGTAAAGTGCACAGAAGGTACGATATGCCTTAAGCCGGGAAAGACCGGCCAACTCCTTCCTACCCCTCCTTCCCTTAACCCTTGAACTCTTGCCCTCGCCCTTTAGCATTGGGGTCGCAAATTCATCAAGTTGGCGAGACCGTACGAGTGGAGGGGCAAGGGAGGGTGGGCCGGGACCGGAGTTTCGACATGGTGCGCGGGTGGAAGAGGGGGATGAGGAGAGGGGTTGGGGGGAGCGGGAGAGTTGGGAAGAAAAAGCGGGGAGGGTTCCTTCGCGGGCGGGGGGATGGGGGGTGAGGTGGTTGGGTCGGGAGGGGAGGACAGGAGGATCGCGTCAAGAAATAATGGCACCGGAGGCGAGCCGTGGAATTGCGCCCTTTCCGCCGAAGACTTGTTTGCCTCATTTGAAAGCAGCTTTCACTGCATTGCATTAAAGCAGCACGGAATTTCTTTATCTCTCTCCCCGCGATAGAATTAGTGAGCGCCCATCAATCGCGGGAAGCTTTTCTACAGAAAATTTTGCCTTACCCGTACGTGCAACGTACGAGCAACTACGTGATGACCCTAGATATTGACTCAATCCTCTCCAAATGGATCACAAAACTTCGTCAGTTTTTCAGTTTGCCAAAGCGTTTCGCCCTCCGGTTTTCGTGTGCGTCCGGGATCATTTTAGGAAGCTTTCAGTATGGTGTCAATTCTAGATTATGAAGACTCGCCTGGGACTGCGATTAAAGCGAGTAAAGACAGCGATTACTCTTCTCGAAAATGTTTTCATGCTGAAAATATATTTCAATCCCCTCTCATGAATTAACAGTGTTGCGCGTATGTGAATGGGATGAACAAAAATATTTAGAATACAAATTATTTTTAAATTAAAAGTTCACCGTTAGCATAATTTATATGCATATTAGTAAAAACATTTTTTCGGGTAAAATTTTGTAACTAGATTACAATTTCGCTTTCATGACTATCACAACTCCTCTTTTTGGAAATTTGCTCTATTTATCAAGCCGTTCTATTAAGCGTTTTTACTGACGCTAAATTCTTCATTTTATTTTGTTTATTGAACAAAATAAGGCCAACAATCATTTTCTGCTATAAGTAACCTTTCCGGTCAAAACCCAGTCTGACCATTCATGACCATGATCGTCCCTATTCTTAGTGATGATAAATTACGCATTTAACACTCCTTGATGATGCAATGTGTTGAGAGGAGTTGGAGCAATAAGGCCATTTGTTTGGCTCTAAAAAATTTCCAAGAGCGTTCTTAGTCTGCGAAAGGCAAGGAATAAATCTTCTGGATTTTTGGAACGCTTTATCTAGAGGGCAGCACATCTAGGACATGATATCTCTCACAGATCACGTTTTATACTGTAAAGAAATGGGAAAGAATTGCGTGACATGCGCTTCAGGAACCAGCCCTCTCCCTTCGTCGTCACTCTTTGGAATAGGCTTCCGACCTTATCAAATGAAATCGCGCCTTGGGTCCCTCAGTGAGTCCCCAATGTTGTCGGTGGTCTTCCTCCATGAACGAGAATCGCAGCCGCCAACTAATATGACCACGACCTAATGCGAAGACGTAATTAGAATTTACTCACCAAAGTATGGCCACAGTTGTGTGTGATTGATAATATTCTCGAGCTCCGTAGCTCGTGTCCATTCACTTAGGTATTCATAAAACGTGTGGTTCGTTATATGCAATAGATTTTAGAGCTGAGTGTGTTGCAGTGAGTTCTTCTATTACGCTGTCTTTGACCAAATAATACATGTATATTATCTTACAACTTACTTCGTTGTTGATAGTACTAATCGCTTACAAAATCTGCCATTCATTTGGTCTTCTATCCATTTCAAATTATATTTATTTATTTTTATTTTTAAAATGGTATGTAATATGATGGAATGAATTTCTTTACCATTATTCGTTTCAAGTTCCGGTGTCTTGTCATACTCATTTTCCGCTATGTTAGTTGCAATGCTCTTTCTCTATTTTTTCTTCTCAATTTTTCCATAACTTCCCAAAGCATACTGTCAACGTTCATATTTTTCGGAGCTGACTTCTTAAAAATTATTTCCCTCTCTTCTTAGCTAAAGTATAAATTAAGCTCCAGTTCATATCAGAGTAAGGTATTAAACATATCTTTGAAACGTTATTGGGTGAAATAAAATATATTTCCCCTTTTTAAACCTTAGAAACCATTCAATGTATGTTAGGAAATTTATTGGCTGGTAGTACATTTTATAGCAGTAGTAATAATGTGCATTAAAATGCGTGTTAACTGCTGACACGGAATTAATATTTCTTATCGCACATTCAATGGCTATGCGAGACCGAAAAAAGTTAAAAGAAAATTATAGTCAATCCAGTAGACAAATGAATTTTATTCTCACGCGGAAGTCCCTCATATTTCGTAGTTAGTCATAATAATAGTTCACAAGCTTTTATTTATGATCAATTCACTAAATTTCCTGTATAAAATTCCCTGGTTTCTTAATAACCTTGGCCGTATACCCTTGTGGTGATTTTCAAGGTAATTTATTAGATGTAAACATTTCCACGTAAATTAATATCTATTGTCTTGGAAACATTTTTAAAGGATAGTTTCCAAGGTCCTCAAGTTAGAACACAAATATCTCGTTAGGATGTAGCTGGAAAAAACGTTATGTAAAAAATTTTCTATCTCATAGTTTGATTATGTTGTCGATCATAAACTTGTTAATTTAAATGTGATTATGTTTATTAGGAGAAACTTCATATAACACCTTTTGTGCTTATGCACTAGAAGTAAGCAATCGGTAATTCGTGTGACCGGCATTCACAGTTAATGCACCTGAACGTGTATTTAGGAGATCCAAAGGCAACTTAAGTCATTTCACACCACAGAAAAATCATTAAGTAAAACCACAGTCATGCGAAAAACTAAATATAACTATCAAAATAGCAATTTTAGAAATAGACTTCAAACAAGGTCAGAAAAGTAAACACCACTACATGTACATTTTCTCACATAAATATAAAATAGAACTTTGAGGAAAAGAATATTTTGAAAGAGTAATACTGAATGCTTCTTCACATGATGGTAATATACATATAAAGTCATGAACGAAAATTTAAAGACAGTCATCAAAGTTTTTATTTAAATGTCATCAGCTAACTTAAACTTGCTTGAAAAATTGATGAATGTGCAGAAGTTATCATTTAATCCGAGTGCACTTTATTGGGGTAAAACATAAAAATTTCAACATTTTAATCTGGATAATGGTACCTTGAAACCAGGAAGATAAAAAGGGGAAAGAGTAACATTTCAATTGTAATATTCATTTCAAAGATCATTTTAAACCGCTTATGGACATCAGGGCCAAGAAAAAAATGGGTATATTTGGAATTAAAAAAAGTGACGTAAATAAAAAAAATAGATTATTTAAAAAACGATAATTTTTACGGCATTTAAATTGAATTTGGAATGAAATTTACGATAATACCTTAAAGGCATAATTTCTGTACAAGTTTTCTGTAGTTCAAGATTTAGATTTTTGAGTTATTATTGAACTAAAAATTTCCTGCTGCCCTGTCACACTCTTCACTCACCTCGCCAAATTTATACTCCTTCCTGCTCTTAATTTAAAAAAATATTGGTATAAATAGCTAACTCAAAAGGAAAGTACCTACTTATTTCAATAATGGAACATTCCCATAATTCACACTCTTCATTTGTATTAATTTTATTTTCTCATTGTTATATAATTTTCATGGGGTACGGCAGTCCAGTGAGTAGAGCGCTGAGCTACTAATTGGGGGGTCCCTGGTTCGATTCTGGGTGACGCCTCTGGGCACCCTCAACTCTGTGCCATTTTTCGGGTATTAGGTCATCCAGGGAACTCATAGGCGGCACAGGGAAATGAACCTTACCCTAATGTGTGGGCTTCACACGCCGTTGGGCTTAGAACCACTTAGGGTCACCCTCACCTACCAAACCGACCTTCGGGCTGATTACTGAGAGTGATATCATTTTCGAGTTCGTGATCGAGTGAAGATCGAGTGCTCTGTGTTCAAATTTAGTTAACCGAGGAATCTTAATTCCCTGGTTAACCTTATTTGAATACAGTAGTACACAATGGTTGCATAAAAAAATCTATAAATAAAATATCCAAAAAAGCAGCCAATGTTATATCAATCTTTAAAAGAATTATAAAGTAGTTATATAATTATTTTAAACGCAATCTTTTGCTCCAAAATTTATATTAAATACTTGATTCTATTTTGTTGTTTTTTTATAAATGGCAACCAATTTTTTGTCGCTTAAACCTTGACCCCCTGTAATTAATTCAGACTAGACTTAGGGTCATAGATTTTGTTTTCATAAATTCCAAACTCGCGGATATGAAATATACTTCCGCACTGGATTAAACAGTTGCATTGGTACTCGGATAATACTTTAAAAGATAAACGCTTCTCTAGGGTTTGAGAGTTCATTTGATTCTCAATAATATGCTAAATTTTCATAAGGTGAATTTCTTCAATGGGTTTCATTGCCCATCGCATCCATATTTTTATTGCATTTTTTATATCTATCCATATCCGTATCCGTAGCGTTTTCGTGTTTTTCGATATTTTAGAACGTCCTTTAATTGGTATAATTGGCGCTACTTAATTCGTGCAATAGGTATCTGACATCCTTAACATACCCAAAGGTAGTGTTTTCATGCTAGATGTATGATGGAAAAACAAAGTATTCATGTGTCATGCTGTCAAAGTTAATCAATAAAATATCAAATTACACAAATTTTACTTTAGTATTCATTTAATAAAGAAATTATTTCCAATAATTGTATTCGGTAGTAAATTGCGATTCGAAGAGAGACTATGCAGTTTTTATGAGAGAAGAATCAGTAAATTAGTAATACGTATTAATGCAACGTAAGGCACCTGGTGTTCAAGCCTCCCTCTTTAGAGCCTCTTGCCATGCCACAGTTAAACGAATGATATGAACCGTTTCCGCGAGGAAGAGAAATCCCAACAGTGTGTGCCGTGGAATGAAATTTAATAAGTAGTATTCTAATTCAGTTTGGAACCCACGATAACTTCGTTGAATCATGGGCTAAAAGGCATCGTTAAAGAACGAAACACGGAAGGGAAAATCAAGTAATGGTACGCTTCTGGTTTCCCGCAGCGATCTATCAACTTGTTTGATCTCCTCATTTAAAATGTCGGCTCATTAGAAAATTGGATCTCTGCCCCCGTCACCTGCCCTCAACCCTCCTCCCCGCCCCCTTACCCTCATTGCCCAACCGCACACGAGAGTAATTCCACTCGCCCCGGAACCCACCTCCACGAAATTTTGACTGTATCCCCCCATCGACCCCCCT
>LYUA01000212.1:208445-218672 GCA_002093875.1 Calopteryx splendens | reverse complement strand
CCCCCCCCCCCGGTTGCCTTGTGCTATCCCCCTGTTCCGCGCACGAAGGAATTTGGGAAATGCCATCTCAGGAACCGGAAAAAACCATTCGACAGGAGTGGGGGGGGAGGGTAGTGGTACGTAGGTAAGGGAAGGCGGGATATGTGCGTGTGTGTGTTTGGGAGGGGATCGGGTCGAGAGGGGAGGGGACACTCGTCCGCCGTGCATTCTGATGAGCAGGGGTGAATGAATGTTTGAAGTGAGGCGTGGGAGGTCTGCGATCCGGCATACTCCTTCTCAGAGCGAGTTAAACTTCTCTGATATTCTGCTGTTCTGCAACTGCAGGGGTTTGGAACTTTGGAAGAGAAATACATTAAAATAAGAGTCATACGGCGAAATGAATCGAAAAAAAAAGTAATTACTTTCCAGTAGATTATGCATAGTAAAGGAATCACATGCCAGCGTGTAACCCCTTGAGTCTGTACATAAACGGTATGGCTTCTGAAATAGCACGAAAAGTTCTATTCTCAATGCCAAATTTTAAATATTACGAGTTTATCATTTGACAATAAGCATTACGACATGATTGTAAGTAGACGTGTTGAGTTTTTTTTATTTTATCTTTTAATGATGAATGAAGTGACCTAGCGCAAATAACACACATTTGGGCGCGGTCGTCTAACGGGTAGATGGCTCGGCTTCTGACCGGAGGGCCGAGTTGTTATTCTGAGTGATGCCTCCGAACGCCCTCAGTTTCAGCCAAGCAGCGTGATTTTCCTGTTTCCAAGTCTTCTTGGGAAACCTCAGGCGGTATAGGGAACGAAACAGACCCCTCTACCCCGATCTGTGAATTTCACACGCCATTGGTCTTAGTATTGGGTGAGCGCTACCCTCACTTATCAGATCAATCTACGGGTTGATTACTGTGGTGGAGGTGGTAGTGAATATAAATGAAATAAAAATACTTCTGAGAAAATATTTGTTCAACTTAAATTATTCTATGCACATAAAATTGGGGCCACTTCAATGTGAACACATTAATATTCTAAAAACAAAGGTTGTTGTATTCACTTTGGGAAATTATAATAGGTATAAGTATTGGAAAAGTCTCGATCGGAAAGAAAGTATCTGTTTCACATGTCTCATAGAGGTAAATGAAATTAAAATGGGAAACCTTATTGTATAGTGAAAGTAATACTTATTAGCAACGATTTACAACTGCATACACAGTCTTCTCTCAGGTATAGGAGAGAGAGTAAGACTCCTATGACAAATTTGGCGTAGCGGTATCCGAGTAATTTTTAATCTGTTAATGCAGTAAAATTAGATAATGAAATTCATTCCTGACAGAAGAGGTGAGGCTCAAGAATATGTATGCACCGTAATTTCAATGAATTTACTTTGAAAAATTTGAATGTAAGTTAGAATGATGGAAAGAGAATCTTTGTTTTCAATGAAAAAAACACGATACGACATCTTGACACACTTGTGTTTTAATGAAATGAAGAACTTGGGTAGTGTTTATCTTTTATCTAAAAATTGATAGTACCCAGTTGTGTAACAATAATTTTATCGACTGTGAAATCATAATTTCCGCGAAAAGTTGATTTAGCTAGGGTGACGTCGGAGGTTAAAAAGTAGGGGAAAAGAGTAAATAAGTTTAAAGAACGGGAAAAGGAATTTCGAGTAGAGGCTGGACTCAGGCGATGGTGGTGCCAGGATATACCGGGGAAGGAGAAGTCGCAGAACAAAGCGTAATTCGACTTGACGAGATTAGGCTCATGTCGGATAAGGACATCCAACGCAGGAAATCCGACTCCCACCTCCCTCCCTGTCCTTGCAACCCGGACCCCGTGTCCCTCTCCTCTGGCGACGCCGGGGGAATCGGTAAAATCCGACCCATGCCTCACGGGTGCCATGCGTAACCCAGGGACCAAGCCCACCGAAATTCCAACCCTCATTCGTTGATTGTCTTTGTTCGTGATAAATGACATCGCTTTTTCCGCAAAAAAATGAAAACCGAGGTAAATGGCCCTTCGTTGATCAGAAGGCTGAGTAAACAGGGGTAATTCGTCGCATAAATATCAAAACTGAAGGATTCATATTTGAGCTGACAGTTAAGTTCTCATTGTTCTAGGAACGAGCGATTTCATTGTTCTCAAGTTACCTTTCATTCTATTGGATTTTTATTATTTAGTAAAATGAACCCGTCGTAGTAATATTTTTACGCACGCGAATCTCTGAATAAAAGGTGACGAGGGGTGGAATTTGACGACATAACTCCCTATTCGCGATGCAAAAGCCTTGATTACTTATGGAATGTAGACTCTCTGTAAAATTCAAAGGGCAAAATTATTTTCTAACAACGAACTCGTATTCTAGAACAAACTCGATGGAAAAAACATCACACACACATAAAAAATGTGTGTGTGATGCTCTTTGTCCTTTGTGTCCTTCGTGTTCCAGTGAATCTTGGTACATTTGCCATAAAAATGTCCGGAACACAATCTACCTCTTAGGAGAGTTTAGCAGAAGACGTTCTGCGTCACCATTCCTACGCTGTAAATTGCCCAGCTGTTCAAAGCAGGAGCTGCTAGAACCGAAAGAAACGGGTGGTAAAAAGGAAAAGAAATTAAATGTGGAGGGGAAATTTATTACTGTCGCTATTCTTACAAAAAAAATTCTAAATGTATTAGCTTTGGCATCGTCTTACCTGTATCAATTTCCGTTGCTTGCGGCTAATTATGATTGTTCTAAGAATATTTTTTTTCGCTCCATAAGTGAAACACAAATCTCCATTTTTAAAATTATTATTACACTAGCGTTAAATGCTCACTCTTCTTCTTCGTTCATTTGCGTTGCATATGCATTTATTTTTATTCCTTGATCCATTAGGGACTCTTTTAATGAAATAATAATTGTTTTATGGCTTGCCTGGCTCAATTGTCTCCAAACATTTTTGATCGCGCACCCATAGGACAGACAAAAATATATAGAGCGTATCCCCCATTGTTTGAGCATAAAATCGTTGTGGATTTTGTGTAGAGTATTGTAAAGAGGAAAGAGGAACCAAACTTTATTTATAATAGCTAAATAAATTATATAATTTTTATAAACAGCGTACATGCATATTTATTTTTTAAATTACAATTTAATGTGAACAATGGAACTGCACTTTTTTTTACAATATCTTGTTGACAGCAAAAAAATAAGCACGAAAAGACGTTGGAATTACATCGTACCAACATAAAATCATATATACTATATTTAGAGTTGCGCGTGAGTGTTTCACAAATGCGTAAGCCCCTTCCAATTGTAAATTTCAAACGACGGATCACATGACCACATTGTTAGCATATTTTTCACGACACTTCTAAGCTTGGTAGAGCCCCTCTGATATATAAGAATAAGTGTCCATTTACCCTCGTCAACAGTTAAACTTTTATTTATAAATACCTTTAACCACCAAAAGAGTTCATTTCTTACATGGTTCAACTCTTGAGTGCGCATTCCATTACCATTTTTATTGAATCTTATAAGTTAGCTCTAATGATTTAGAATAAGTCCTTTGCATTATTGCAAAAGACGGTTACCTATAATTATTGACCCTCAGTCTTTCTCATCAAGAATCCTTGGGAGTTACTTGGTCATTAACTATAAAAAAAACCGTAATTATTCGAAGAATCAAATCCGTCGAAATATTCCCACATTTTCGTATAAAGCCTTACAGAGAGCTGCTAAAATCATAAAAGAATGCCACAGTTTTAACTATGCAAATCTGATAGGACATATGGTTGACAAAAAAAACACGTGTAACATAAGAATTATTTCAGTTAAAGTGTTTTGATTTTGAGTATCCGAGGCTCTTAAGACATGAATACTACATTGTATTTATGCATTTACTATTGAAATAGATTTATCGTCACTGAAAGGTTCAGTAGTGTGCTTACAATGTACATAAATAACGGCATTACTCAAATTATTGGAATACAATTAATGTTTTGCGACCGGGAAAATGGAAATATTTGACTCGCTTGGCAAGTTCTTTTTGGGAAAAAAGAATTATCTATAATTTGAAAGAAAAACTTATTGAATTATATTTCATAAATATGTTATAGTAAATCATAAAATGTTTATTTTTTACTTTACTATTAACAAATGTATACAATCGTCCTTGAGCAGCAAATAATCTGCAGTTCATTTAACTTTCAATTCGGAAACGCATCAAGAATTATCAAACGGAGTATTTGTCAATGCCCCACATACCCCTAAAAGACAGGATGTTCGAAAACATTTAGCTTTGAAAAACATATACAAATTTAGTAAGGGAAGGATATTTTTTTATAAAAACGAAAACACCATATCAAAGTGTCATATTTTTTTAACTGAAGGATTAATTCATGTATACATGTTTTTGCTGAAATTGTCATCATCGTCCGGACAATCGACCAAAAAGACATTCAGATATGTTCAATGAAGCTAATAGATGGGGACCATATTTCACCTAGATTACATAAAATAAAAGCAAATCAGTTATTTTCCACGCCACGCCTACGCCACCGTGAGTTCGTCTGGAAGGAATGGCTGAACGCATTTTAGGTTTATAGGAAGGCAACTTAAAAAGTGAGCGATGCTGGAGGAAGCCACTCACCCGGGCCGACCAAAGCCTTCCTCAGGGGAAGGGGGACAGTAAGGCTTCCATTAATGATGGAACGGGGGATATTGGAGAATTATTTTTTCTTAGTTTTACCGCCAGATAGCCAATTTAAGGACTTAGAGTGTATGAAAAAGAGGCATAGGAAAACTTTTATCAGCAGCATTTCCCTTATTGGCACTAGGAACGTCACTTGGCCAAATTAAGTGACTATCATAGGTATGTAACTATCTTTGTTATAGACCGTTGGAGTTTTTTTTTAATTTCTACGGTGTGGTTCGACTAAGAGCAGGAAAGACTCTTTACGTCACTTTAGAGGAATAATTCCATTAATCTAAAACGGAAATATGCGTAATCAGAAATAGGGGTTCGAGTACTTGTAGGTGCAGCTTGTGCCTAATCCAAATACCGTATTGTTTCTGTTCCCAATAATTCTGATGGATTCCATAATTATATATTTTCCTCGTATGCATAGCTATCAATAACTATCAATAAGCAAAATATTTGTTCGTAGTTGGCGTACCCATCATCGTGTCCGGGAGCCCACCTGTTTAAGGTAGATGTTCTATGATTAAGAAAAGAAACTTTTTACTTTTCACAAATTTCACTTTATTGTAATTTGTAGATTTCACAGAATTTATGTTATAAACGACAGGGTTTCGTCGAATAGTCGACATCAACAGGTACAGATGAACTGAGCATTGAGTCATATAATGTCACGAGGAAGGGAGAGGTGGGATATGGAGAGGGTAGGCGGAAGTGGGGAAAAGAAGGATTTGGCATGGCACTGAGTGAGTGATGAAATCGGTAAATAATGGGTGGGGGAGCCTATCTGCACCTGATGATGTTGAATATTCGACAAAACCAGTCGTTTATAACATTAATTCTGTGAAATCTACAAAGTTTATTTTCTTAATCATCATGAGGCTTCACAAAGTAAAGTCTGATTTAATTGAGTTAGATTTTTGATGGATGCTAACAAATAAGTACGAGGGATTTTCAATACAGAGTTATGAATAATCTTTTTACTCGGATAGTTTGTTGTGCAAACTTTATCTTACGTTTTTAGCTTAATATGCAATGTAAATGAGGCGCATGTGTAATGAATTTGACTCCAGGATTGCGTCAGCGGAGGCCGTTTCAATTTGAAACGTGTTTAGTTCCCTTGCGATGATGAAATACGCTTTCCGCAAAAATCTTTCATAAAAATGGAGAAAGGGAAAACATCACAAAGCGCTAATTTTAGACTTCAGGGAGGATAAAGAACACTCTTCACGTTGATTTTAGCGAGATACTCAGCGATAATATTTGCAATACGCGTCCGTGGATTATTGTGGTGCAGCATCCAGCGTGTTGCTTTGAAATGCGGCCTTTTGCGAATTATATGGCCGTGGAAAATTTTCAGTACGAAATGTTAATGCACCATTCCCTGAATATCGAAAAGGGATATTTACGAGGAGAAACCACCACGTTAGCTTATTTTTGGTGTTGTTGAGATTTCCATAGAGAGATTTGCTGTTTGCTTAAAAGATAAAAAAGATGTTGTCAAGTTTCATCTGCAGTGACAACTTTGGAACTAACTCCTCATCTTCCCGTAACAACTTCAACTTCAAACATACCTAACACCATTTGTAAAATCTACGTCGTTAGTACGTTCGATGGTAAAAGTTAATATGGTTCGGGCGTACGTTGGATGTATGGCCTTAATACCTTAACCGTGGCGCTGGTCTTCCCCGTCTACATGTGTTAGGCATGTAAAACGAGGGTCGGTAAAATCCAACAAAGAGGTGTCAATGCCGTGCGCTCCTGTCAATAGGCTAGATAATCAAATAACCAACCGTCCTTCTTTCAAAACTTCCTATTTTCGCCATTCTCACTCCAATTTCAAGCATTTTCTTTTGAATCCATTTCCTTTGAATTTAATTCTTACATTAGCACTTGCCATTCATGCCGTATCATAAGTGATAGCCACTGCCATAAAAAGTCTGGTCATAGGTAGGTTATAGTAAGATATTTTCTTTCTCCTTAAAATTTCATTAATGCTGCTTTATATCCTTCCATGCGTGTTTCGCTTCCGTGAGATTCATACATTGCTCTACAAATGATTTTCTGTTCTTGAGACTTCCAATAGTCCTCATATTGAGAGTCTATCACACCACCGCATGTTTTATGTTCAGTTTATCTGCAGAACGTGACACTCTTCCCGTAAAGTCCGTGAAGTTCGTAATATTGTAAATAAATAATTAATATAAACGAATATGTTGTCTCAAGTTTTCAAACAAATAAGAATGTGCTAACTTAGTTTCCAGCAAGGTTTTATCTTAGTGTTTTAAGGACTTGAACAAATATGATGAATGATCTTCTTAAAACGAGAGACTTATCTATGGCTAAACCGGGTATCGGTAGAGAGTATTATGGTCTTAGATTATGGGATAAGAGTCGTGGATTTTACATCACAGCCATTACCTAGCCGGCCATTGGAGCCTTCATTGAGAAAGGCTATAAGATAATAAGTAGTAATTAACTTTAATGTCTGTACTACTTAGTTACTACCATATTAATCTTAATTGAAATACTTTCTGTAGTTATCTAAGAATAATAATGGTAAATAGATTTCATTTTTTTATAAAAACTGACTAAAGTAGCAAAAGTATACACAAATAATCTTATAGCAAAAACCAACTCTGCTAACACCTTTAATAACATGCCCTAATGTATTCCTGAATTCCTAGGTACATAGAATGTAGATACTAAATATATATATTTTCATCACCTGAAATGAATTTTCATAACGCCATGAAACTATCTGTTCGTCATTCAATTCCGTAAGTAATTTATTCTCAATCTTTTCTTTCTTCAAGTTTAACCCTCTCTTGTATTCTGCACACCATTTTACAGTTTAAATTAAAGAGTTTTTATAGTCTAGAAAACATGTTCATAACCTTGTGAAAAACTATAAATATTTATGATATGAATGTATCTCACTTTTCTGTATTCGAACCTTGAAGAATTTGGTATCCTATAGGAGCTTGCACGGTTTTTTTTTATTCGACCCTGCATGTCATGCATCGTGTGCTCGTAGGTGAGAGATTGCTCGCCGCAACTTCGTTCCGCTCATGCAATCCCACCTTCGGAATTCTGTTTGCATCCGCACGAAGTCATACACGAACGAAGGGAGGAAAATAAACCGAGGGGAGTAATTCAACGACTCCCGAGAACGCAAGAGTGGAATCGAATTAGCGCATTGTAGGCCTCGCCTTGGCTTCCATCAATTCGAGAGGAAAAGGGAAGGTTTAGGGAATTGAAAGAGAGAGAGGTGCCGGTTGGGGTGAGGGGAGAATAGTTGGAGAGTCCCTTGAAGACGACTCTCCGTTGAGAAGTGGAAAAGACAGGAAGGATAAGGAGTGAGCGGCATGGAGGAGCAGGTTTCCCTCTAAGGGAGGCAATGGAAATGGAGAGGGGACGGAGAAATTGGGAGGCCAGAAGACGGGGGGAGGGGGGAGTGGTGTGGGGACTCTGAATGAGGAAGGGAGAGAAAAGGAATTTCTTCGGTAAAGTAGAGAGGGAAGATGAGGAAGTGGTAGGGAGATGGCTGAGTGAGGAGGAGAGGGGAAGGAGAAAGAGGAAGGGGAGAGGGAAAGGAGGAAGAGGAGTGGAAAGGAGAAAGGGAATGAGGGGAAGTATGGGGTGGGGGAGGGAAAGGATTGGAAGCGGCATTAATTGCTGGTGAGGGTTAGAAAAGCGCGTTTGATGGCAAGACCAAGCACTTTTCTGTGAGGCGAAAAATGGACCTTTTTTCTGGATGAAAATAAAATTTAAGTTATTCCGATTGGCTAAAAACTAAGGAGGAGCAGAAATATTTGGTGAAGGTTGTTCATTTTTATCGCAGTTTGAAAGAGTCTAAAGATATAATCGCAATTAACTGGAAAATATTTTCGGGCGCGTAAAGCATCATAACAAAACTAAATGGTAAGATGTGCCTTTAATCATTGCATTTCATTTTATTTTTATATTGTTAACTTTCTGCAAAGAAGTGAATTCTAAAGAAGTGGAAAAATTTAAGTATTTACAAGATATTTGAAAAAATTAAGCACATGATCAATGATCATAGATAGTTAACCAATTTTTATTTCTCTGAAGATCTCGTATAGCTGATTTGGGGGGGTCGATCGCGTCTATGTACTAAAAAAATGTTGTCTATACTAAGTAGATAGTAAAGAATTTTCTGTGGAAAGAAATTAAAAAGTGCAATAAAATTAAAAAATAAATTTTTGATTCTTCACGGAGTGATGGATAAAGTCTCAGTAAAATGCGTTTGATTGGTTAGTGAATTAAAAGTAAATGTGTAAATAAATTTATGGAATAAGTAAAAGTCACAGTTCAAGATAATACTGGTTGAAGTACGTCAGTTTTTCCATCATAAATTTCAGCAGCATAAGTACTTTACCAACTATTGAACTTATAAGGAAGGAAACATGGGCAAAAATCAAATAAGAAAACAATAATCTTATTCCAAAATAGCCAACGATCCTAGGGCAATGTTTAATAAAAGCTGGGTCTCAATATATATAACTCCCTCTATTAATAAATTTAGCTTACTCGTACATAGTGACTTCAGCATACAGTGAAATAAATCATCTGCATCGGTGGTTTAAAAACGACGCGCTCTTTTCATAAATACAGAGTAAGATGACGATATAAATAAGCCAAAGTAAGATACATAGTATGGGAGTGAGGAAGAATGTGATTATTTAATAAATATATAAAAGGACGTAGGAAGTTAATCTTCAGTGACAGCGCCATTAAGGTGAAAAGGACTAAAATTATTGTCCAGTGTTTGAAAAATTGGATTAAAATGTATGTAGGTATAGATATGAATAGGAAATTTACAATGGTATGGCATTTTTAGGATGATTTTGGAAAAGATTTTTTTTATTCTGGTATGAATAAATTATTTCAGACTACCTGATTCTTATATTTAAATTTATTAGATTCAAACTGTATCATGAACTTCAAGGCAGAACCTAAAGGGACATATTAAGAAAAATAAACACCTGTGCTGAAACCAAGAGGCCGGTTTATCAAGTAGTTATGGGTTGTAGTTTTTATGGGCTAGAATAATGGGTTCCATAAAGAGTGTTTAGAACTCTCTGCCAGAATCTTTCATTACATTGACATACTAACTTTACGACTTGCAAACCGCTCATTTTTCCCAAAGAAAAATACCACTAGTCCCCAGTTTAATGTGAGAAAGCGAGCGGGGAATCAAATCCATATAAAAGTGTAGCATTGACAGCTAGGATTTTGCCTCCCGCCACCGTTTGAGCAGGCAAGATGATTTGCCCCATCTAAGCTCCCTTGGCCGCAGTCCAAATATGATCCCCAAGTCTCAAAAATTGAAGCATCTGCGGAGGATATTTAATTGCCTTTCTCCCGTGAATAGCGCGTATGCGATGCAGCGAAGTGGGTAATTGGTGTGAAGTGGTTTTGTGCGCCGGGATATTTAAGCACGGGTGAGAAGTGTGTCGCGGAGCATGAGAGAAGGTTGAGAAGCAGCGAGGTGGAGAGGGTTGAGATGAAAAGATCTCGGGGGG
>LYUA01000212.1:97527-109796 GCA_002093875.1 Calopteryx splendens | reverse complement strand
AGTAGGTGAGCAGAAAAAAATAGAAAGTAAAAACTGTTACATCCTGCCCCGGTCTCCCCTATATTTACAATATGTGAAGTTACTTCGCACCTCTTTCCGAACTCCCACTGCCACCCTAAGCACTTGCCCCCAAAGGAAAAATATTTAGGTAAATGAAATGTATTTCCACTTCCAAAACGCTGTCCTAATTTAAGACGCTGAGCACATACCCCCAATTAGAGCGCCTGGCCACCCACGCTACACAATTCTTTTCCGATTGAACAAAGCACCCACCCGGTGGTGGACGACGAGGCACGTTCGCTGGCCAATAAATCAATCAATCCATCTCCTTTGCGTCCCTCTCGTGACCTACTACCTCCCATCCAAAACCCTTTCCCCCGCTTTGCGCTCTTGCAAAGATGTATTTCTCGTCCGGAAACTCACTAAATCCAAATTGTTAAGTTGCTACGACAATCATATCCAAAAGCTGACCCATTTAAGGAATAATGAATGCCAACTTCATGTTTCACTTCGAATAAACTTGACTTGAATATATTCTCGTGGAAACTATTTTTTATTGCTGAAGCTCCAGATTAAAAGTTTATAGTTCCTAATAGAAAACACTGTAAAATTATTGGGTCTAAAACTAAACGATTTGCTTTATTGCGAACGGGGTTTCACATTCCTGGTTTCCTAGTCATTTATTGGATGTTTAATGGGGATTGATTGTCTCATCAAATGTATAATCTGAGCAAGGAGTATAGTTTATTTTCTTTGGTAGAATGTATTGCAAACAGAACCGGCGATTAAATGGTATTTTAAATTGGTGCAACCGGAGCAAGGCAAATAAGTAATCGTAGAGAAGAGAAGGGTAAAGGGCGAGTTTAACGTTTCAAAGAAATTGGATATTGGAAAACACTTAAGTATTGAATTTCCTCTGAGTGCTCGGTGTCACTGCACTTAAATAGTTCCTAGTATGTTATACCATATTAAATATTACAAAACCGAAGATAAAGCTTAAGACCAAGGTGCTCAAAACGAAATAATGTATCACCATCCCTAAAAAGAGAATAAAAGCAATTGATCACAAATATGTTTCTACTTCCTTTAAATTTTCCTTGGAATGGCAGATTCGCTGTCTGTTTTATTAATTATTGTCTGTACACATAACGAATAAATTATGTTAGAGACATTAATTAAAATACAATGATTTCATTGATTAGCCTAGACTCTTAACATCTACAACGTAGCATACTGTAAAATAATGTATCGTTTATGCATAGATATGTTTTTTAATTTCCATCGTAAACCTATTCCTTAGTACTTTTATTTAGAAATTGATTCTTTCATTTTGAATTAATTTCATTTGTAACTCATTATTAGCCGTATCAAACATATAATGCTATGAATAATCGTTAGTTCAGATAGATACGCAGAAACATCCGTAATCTTATTTTTAATAAAGATAAAGCCTCCTCAAAAAAGGTTTGCCGCATGAAGTTTCGATGGCAAATTTGTCGGTACTAATACTAGTTGAAAATTAGGATCATGAGTGGAAGAATGAGTCTTCGACAAACGCTCTCAGGATAGTACATTTAATTTTCTATCCCGTTCTCCAAGACTTTTTTTCTTAGAGTATCTTTAGCTAATGGTTACTACTCTTTCAGGATAAAGAGCATTATATATTTTTCTTTTGTAATATTGCTAACCCCATAAAGTCAGGAAAAGCGTCAACCCTTTAAGTCAAAATTAAATTCAAAAGAAACTTTTCGGAGCTACTTACTTAGCAGCATAGCAAATTAAAAGCACATGGAGATCATGCATAGATTGTAATAACGTTTATGAATTGTAATAGTTACATAATCCTGAAATATGCAATAGCCGAAAACAAAATTTCCGCAGCCGCGAAATGTAACCAAGTCGGTAGGTATTGGTAGATAATCTTTGCTCTCATGTTAAAGACAATTTAAAATGATTTTTTTGAATATTTCTTTAAGAATCTTAAAAAATTAACAGACATGTCTTTATTCCATAATCCCTGTCCTTGATCACATCTCCTCTCTCTTCAATTAATGTTCATTAATCATTGAAACCCGCGGCGACAAACAGCCTGCACTTACTTCTTGTTAACCAAGGAAATTAACTTATGTTGACTGATATGCGCCCGTTAATTTCGCGGTCGAAGTAATTAAAAACAGACAGATATATGAGGGAAGGGAAATTTCTTCCCTTAAAAACTAAGGAGAATCAAAGAGTCGTAAGGTCGTAAAGAATAGCACTTTCTGCTTATGGTAAATTATGTACCTACGCGTGACACAAATATACGTAGTGTTTTACAACTGTTGATTAAAAGATGGCAGGTATGTTGCTTCAAAGATTCGGATGATGGCGTAGAGGTTCTCTCAACGGTAGCATGAAACCCACTTTCTTTAGAGGCCATGAATCATATCCTTCTCTCATTACAAATGACATCTCAAAGTACAAGGATAAAATTAAAGTTTTGTACCTATTTAAAAAAGTTATCCTATTTTCATATCATGCATATATTTCAGTATATTAACAGTCGGATATGAACGAATTCGTTTGCCTAGACGGAATATAATTACAGAACTTTTTTGACATTTCTATAATTAAAGAGTCGGCTTGATCGATATGCACTCACGAATAGGCATATGTAATTAACAAACTAAATATATTCATTTACATGCTGTATGAAATTTTATTCGTTTAGAGGAAATAGGATAAATATGTAGGGCTTAAATAGAATAACATTTTTAATGAGGTAAATGGCCGTATTAAGATACTAATAGCACTCTAAATTCCCATTATCGATGATAAAAAATTCTCTAACATCAAATACATAGCAAAAATATTGAGGATAATTTGAAAACTAAGGCCAAACGATCATAGTTATCAAGTTTATTAAGGATTTTTCACGAGCCTAAAAAATGTGTATTCGTAAAAAACACAAAAGCTTTTGAGGTATAGATCTTCTAATTCCATAATTTCCTTAGTTAATAAATGGACAACTCTTTTTCGTAATTCATAGAATTTTAAGTTTGAATATAGATTCGAAAGAATTAGATTAGGTTGTGTCTACTTCCCTGGCAGAAAGTATCAAATGAAGAATGGATTTTTAGCCTCATTAAATCTCATGGGTGGGATACTTCAACATAAAGACATTAATAGGAATGCCAGTGAAACTATTGTCTGACCAAGCCTACACCCAGAAGAATCGCAGAGATAATAAACTCAACGCTATGAAAACATACAAGTGAATTATGTAGCAGAATAATCTTTTAACAACATTTCTTACACACAAAACCTCACGTCGTTCCCTTTCGAAGTAATCACGATACAATTAGCCTGGTATTACATTAAAAAGAAAACATTCTCTTACTATTTCCTCCATATTCCGCAACTTTAACATATATTGTTTCCCATCACATTCATAGCATTGCTTCATATACCTATGCTCTTCGCCTTTTAAAAACTTCGCATAATTTTCCCCAGGGTCTATTCAACCAAAACTATCAATGATCTTCTCGTTCTATCCCTTACTCTGAAACCATTTACTATTCTCACATATGTATTTGGTGACTTGGCTTTCATCCATTCTCTAAATATAATCGAAGCTTTGTAATACACTTATTTCATGCGTCACTAATCTCTCCAATTTTAGCAAATAATATTTCTCAAATACCCCATTCCCACTGCAATTATTCAAAATGTCTGGTTAACCTGAAATATCCGAGATTGGCTTCTATGTAATAATGTAGGAAGTTGTATACGCTGCTGTTTTAGCTGCGTTATGCACACAATTAGTTTTTTATAATTTCCATACTACAAACAACATTTCTACCTGGTTGTACACATATTTAGATCTATTCGTCTAGCCTACGGTCTGCAGCAAATATTCTAACTAGATACACAAAATCATCCACCGGTTCAGCTACTTCGCCGAATACTTTCACTATACAATCATTCTTCTAATTCTCCACGCCACATAACAATATTTTCGTTTTGTTCGCATTATCCCTTTACTTCATTTACTCTGCTGCCTCAAAAAAGCTATGTACGATGTATTAAAGACCTTGTAGGCTATTAGTTATAAATATAGCATCGTCGGCACATAGAAGGATGAGAAACTTCACATCTCCATACACCTGCCTTATCCCATCCATAAAACATTGAACAGCCTTTGTAATATTACGCATCAAACTCAATATTTATTATGAGAAATTATGCAGTATGTGAGAATTATGAATCACTAAAAAAAGATATCCAATTCAGATTTTAACTTATTAGTGTAATAAAGGACCTGGTTTACAATAAAAGAAATAGATCTAGCATACAAGAAATTATAACAGTTATAATTGGATTTTTTAAAGTACAATTATTTATAATATTTATCAGAATTCTTTCTCAGAAGAATTTCACGACTATAGAAACAATATACACAGAAATATGGAATAAAGTCATTTAAATATTTCTTTTATTTTCAGGTTGAACAACTATAAGAAATCAGATGAAAATTTTGTCGAAAAACAAGAAAGAAGGAACCCTCTGGAGCATCGGAAGTAAATTATAGGTTTATTCTTCACGGATATCTGGGGAGCATAGAAACCAGTGAAAGGGATTTGGTTCTGACTTTTTTAGCATCTGAGGAAAAATGAGGGACGATAAACTTTTAAGGGGCGTCCCTACCTTCATAGGGATGCTGCTAGTGATTGCCTTATTTTTGGTTCCTACGCAAGCTGAATATCCCCCTTTGGAGTGCCCAAAAGAATGTTCCTGCCATTACTTTCGCACTCACTGGGTTGTCGACTGCTCAATGAGGGGTTTATCTGCGATTCCCAGTGGTCTGAATGATTCAGCTTACATCCTAGATTTGTCTAGGAATAAAATAAATGGGAAGAATGATAGTCTGAAATTTCCTCCAAACTCCAAGTTTCGAAGGCTTCACTTGGCAGAAAACAGGCTGACTGAGGTCGAGAGGGATACCTTTGCCGGGCTGACGCATCTGCTAGAAGTAGACCTTTCTGGCAATGCTATTGGGAAGTTCGACCAAAACGCTATCCTAGACTCTCCGGGACTTATTTCATTGGAGCTTCGACGGAATCCTCTGACTGGTAAGAACATTCAATACTATTTAAAAACCTGAAAACATTTTAATTAAAATATCTGGTTTTTTGGGCTTCGTAATCAACTGATTTGTTTAGCCGCAGTGGTAGTTATCATTTTAAGCGACCAGAATTCCGCGTGAGTATTGCATAGAAAAGGATATGTAGATTCAATTTTTCGATTATTTCAATAATTTATAGACCAAATGCCAAAAAAATGTTCCAATCGATTGGAAATAAAATCTGATGCCCAATGTTCTACAAGGAAATGTTAATATCACTTAGTTTTAAAAATGGATTGAAAGCGAATTAAAAAAAATAATCACTCAAAGATAAAATGTGGAGGTATATATTTTTATCTACCATCACAGGTAATTTTGCATTAAATTATACTTAGAAACATTATAAACCCTGCATGATGGCCGCTGAAAACTTGAAGCAGATTCTGATTTTGCTCCTTAAGGAAATAAATAATGGAACTTATATATCAAATCCAAATAACTACTACTCAAACGCTATAATACTATAATTTAGCTTTGTATAGCGTGAATATAATTTTTTAAATAGCAATATGGACTACAATGGCCAGAGAACAAAAAGATACAGAACCGGAAGGAATTTTTGAAGGCATATTTTTACCAGCAGGTTAAGAAAAAAAACCTTAATGTAAGAGGGATGTAAGAACGAAGACCAATTTTGGATTGTGGGAACTTAAATTGGATAGGGAAGAATGCAGGGCTGCTCTATACCAATCATAGGGTTGAGTGGCTTTGATGATGATAATAGATGAGTGTCAGTGGTGTCCACTCCGATTTCAATCTCAAACTTATTGGGAAGTTTCAATTTTCATTACATAACATACTACTGCGAAATTATCGTCAATATATTTTTAATGCAATTTATTTTTAAATATTCTGGTCCATTCATTTTGGAATTAACTGCTCCAATGTAGTTTGAGAGAGTCCCCAGAAATAAATGCGGTGGATTACGTGAGATATTACTATTTTTGGTAATTTCTGCATAAAAAATATTTCACCCAAAACGTCGGAGATTAAATTATAAATAGTGCCTCGTAAATATCACTGTCACAATCGACCATGGACATTCTCCAGCCATTTAATGCAGGCTAAACGAAAATATATATACTGTGGTGTACTATTTCAAAATTTTCCCAACGTATTCCCTAATTTAAAAAAATCATAATACATGCATATCAATCCAAGTGCTATTACTGAAATAAAAAAAATTATTTTATTTATTTATAGGACCAGAGAGAGGAAAACCTTTCGTCATCTCCCGCTCTCTAAAGAACATTGATCTCAGTGACTGCCGTTTGCGCCACCTGTCAGTTGGATTTTTCAATGAAGCAACTGCTGTCTCCGAGTTGGATCTTTCAGGAAATCCTCTGGAGTCGATTGACCCTGATTCTTTTGAGCCTTTGACGGGCCTTGAGAAACTGCAGATAAATCGATGTTTACTCACTTCCATGCCCCCAGGTTTACTTCAAGGCTCTCGGCACTTAAAAGTCTTTGAGGCGGCATGGAATCCCAAGCTATTCGCCACTGAAGAAGAACCTAGACTAGCGGAATTGCTCCGTGGTCTTAATCGCCTAGATCACCTTGATCTACGTGGGACCGGTCTCCGGAGCATTCCAAGTACGTAAACGTTAATTAGGGTGTGAATCGAAGATTTAAATTGCAGCAAAAATAAAATCAGAGAACTGATTTTGTAGTCCATAATATTATTTGTATAACCAAATTCAAAATATCATAAATGAGTAATTGTGCTATACACAATAGTGAAAGACTGCTGCAATAAGTGATAGCTATAAAATATTGATGAATCAAAGCAGATATCAAACTTTTAAGTCATTAGGTACCATTCCTAAATTGTAATCTTCGTAATTTTTTTAATATATTGGTGTTCAATAGCACTAATCTTCGACTTCGCTTATGCTGTATTGGATCCTTGGGGAATATTTTTGAAGAAATGGTAACCATGTACCTGCATCATTTTTACCGTTTAGACGATATATATATATATATATAGAACTCATTTTAACTGCTAAACAGATGAATCCAATTACTTATACCTATCCCATGAAAAAATGATCCAGATAATATCGTGATTATTTCATTACCAATTCTATAAGATAAGTTTTCCACATTTGACCACCAGAGCTACAGATTTACTCAGGTGGAATCATTTCACAGATTCTTTTATAGCAATACTATTTTTTTTAACTTTTATATAATTCTAAAAATATGTTTCATTTTCTATCTAATAGGTGACTCCTTCAAAGATACCGCCATGTTGGCTTCCCTGATGCTAGCCGACAATGATATTTCCGCTTCATCTTCATCTTTGCCCAATACTATATCCACCTTGGCCAACATTCACCTACTTGATTTATCGGGCTGCCATCTCCAGCTTTCCTCTTTAGCCTTTTTATCTAACATGACAAATATCAGAGTTCTCAGATTGGGAAGAAACGATCTCTCCAAAACTCAAACAACACCTGCGGCAGCCGATTCCACAGAGATGGACATGGACTGGTCCATCTCTCATCTAGCCAAACTTAAAAGACTTGCACTAGATCACTGTGAAATACAGCGTCTTCCGAGTGCAAAAAGCCTTTCTGCACTTGAAAATGTGCTAGCGGAGCTTGATGTTTCAGATAATCCGTTGGTGAAAAGACCAAACAGCCTTGACATGAAGAGCGGAGAGGTTTCAGAATCGGCTTTAAATGAGGACGACGAAAAGCGTCTATCTGAGTCTATTCGGGCTTTAAAAGCATTACAAAACCTAGATATGTCGCGATGCAATATTTCTCATCTTCTGAAGGATACCTTTGCAAAATCGGTTCAATTGAGAAGACTTTCGCTATCAGGAAACATGCTAACTAGATGGCAGAATCAAGTAAGAATTCCAGGTCTAGAAAGTGAACTCTTGACTTCAGTGTTTAAACTTGAGACGTTGGAATTAGCTGACTGCGGTTTTTCTGAGCTTCCGTCTCCAGACACAATGCCTCAGTCCACAAGAGATGAGGACTACACCTTAGATATTGATAAAAAGAAAAAGAAGGAACGTATCGATGATGACGAGGACGCAATATTAGATACGGCGGATGATGAGGCGGGACCATATCTCAGAGAATTAAATTTCGCCGGAAATCCTATTGTCATTACCGGCCCATTTCCTCCATATATTTCGTCCCTAACAAAAATGGATCTCTCCAGGTGTGGGATTTCACATATACCTAAGGAAACTTTTTTGTGGGCGTATAACCTTACTGACTTATCTTTGGCAGGCAATCCTCTTGGTTCGAGTGGTAAAAGGATAGAAAAAATTTTGAAAACGAGAAACAAAGACGGTCATGGTGAAAAGGAAAAATCAGTGCATAATGAGGCCACCGGTGATAGACTGTTGAACAATTCACAAGTTGTGCAAATAATTTATGTAGACGACAGACCTTCGCCTACCGATCTAACATTTCTTTCTCATCTTCCTAACATTCGTTCCTTGGATTTACGTAGATGCAATTTAACTTCCTTATCGCATTTATCAATCTCAAACGTAAGTCTGAAATCTCTTCGTCTAGCTGGTAACCCTTGGGTTTGCGATTGCCAGCTGGTGAATCTTTGGAACTGGGCATCCAGCAGCGACAATGACATCCTTCTCCATCGGTCCCCTCCTGTTCCAGCTGGATCTACTGTGGTGGCCGCGGCGTTGATAGAAGAGGAAAATGGTCTCCGTTGCACGGCAAGAGACGGAACAAGGATCCCCTGGTTTCGATACGTCCTCTCGTCCCACCAGCACCATGAATGCGGACCTCTTCCTGCCAAGTTGGTAGCACTCGCCTCTCGGCTGCACCAAGAGCCTGCAGATGTTGCCATGGCACCATCCACTCTTGACGGAGGAGACAAGACGTCTGGGGCCTGGACAACCACAGCCTTGGCGTGTTCTTTGGGAGCCTTTATCCTGATGGTGGTGATCGGAGGAGTTTGGTTCGTGCGCAGAAGGATGGCCTCAGTGCCCCGAGGCAACGCTCTATTGCTCGACGAGGAGGAATTGGGCAACCTAGGCACAGTTAGATGGGCATCCAAGCCATACAGAGAAACGACACAACGTTAAATGGTTTTCTTTAAATTAACTTGTAGCTGTGCCACTTTTCCCACTTGACCCGCCTAGTTGCTGAACGATCTTGTCCGTTCTGATCAATTTCCGAAACTGGATTTATGCACCTAAATGAAGTGCGGATATAATGAGAGAAAGTAGCTGAGTATGTGTCATGAAAGAGGCCACGGGTAAAAAAAATACATGATGAATAAAAAATCAATTGTGATGTACAGTATTTTTCATATAAGAATAAGTAATATAGAAAAAACGGTGCTTCTGGACTTGTGATGAACATATGAAGCTCTACAAGATGACGTCGTCATGACTTTTCATTGTCTTTTTAAGTCATTACCGAGAGCTTTGATGTATATTAAGATATTAATTAATTTGATTTAAGGCATGTTGTATATTAATATAAATATTTATTAATATTTTAATCTCTATAGTTGTTTATTTAGAATAGTGTGAATAAATCGGTATAGTAAGGAGTAGAGGGTATGTATTTATTTCTATGTTGACTTTTAACTAAATTTCTCCTGCCCTGAATATGGAATCAATACCTACACATTTTGGAAATAATCTCGCATGTGGAAAGCAAAATCCACATTATTTAAAATGGATTAATTGTAAAATCAGCCTTGAATTTGAGCATTATACACTGAGCTCTCCAAGATAGAATTATAATTATTATTGTTTTACTCATAAATGGATAGGTATGAAGATATTTAAGTGAAAATATGTTAAAATAGATTCATAAGATGAAATAGTCTAACTAATTACATATTATTTACATATGTCAGTTTTAAATCATAGAGTCATAGAGAGCTAGTTAGATCTTTAAAAAATTCAAAAACTGGATTGATGCGAATCATATTGTATTGCTTACCTGTAAGTCAATAAGGTAAGTCACTCTTCTATAGTCTTCACGTCACCCTATATGGCATAATTCTGGATCCTTCCTTTGTTGTAGGATAGTGACGGATTATACCTGTTTGATTTTTCAGTACTTGAAAAATCGTTAGTCATTGGTGCGCTGAACATTCATGCTATATTTTCTCCAAGGTTATTGTGAATTAACTCCTTAAACAGAATGAATACAAGATTAGAACAATCAGCTACAACAGTTAGTACAAAATTACCTATTACATTTTCTAGCTATCTTCCCGCTGCTACCCGGAAGTAATGTTTCGAAGAAAATTCAATATTTCTCCTGAGCTTATATTTTTAATGCTGTTTTTTTCATAAAAGTGAGAGGAATATCAACCTTCGGAGTGTTTAAAAAATTAATACTCGTAAGACTATCATTTGGATTCGATAATTAGTCAAACAACATAAAAGATGGAAAAATTATTTTATGAACATATTTCATGTGAAGAGAAATCTGGGCGTCGAAAGATTCCGCAAAATCCTTCCGGAGACTACAAAACTTTCCCACACACTCCATCTTCATCTCCATTCTCGACGTCTCTGCGCTCATATCTCTATGTCAGAGCCCTTTCTCTGAGTAGGGAGATACCCCGACACAACTTCCCTCCGAGTTTCTTCGCTCCCAATCTCCCCTCACCACACCTACCTTCTACGACCCAAACCACCTAAAAACCCCAATCTGACGAAAAACCCAAACCCAGGGACTCTTCTTTGCTCTACCACCCCTGCTCCCACCACCCACCTCTTTCCACTACACCCCTCTACGGCACCGTCTGCCTCCCAACCGTCCCGCCCTTTTCCCCACCACGCCAACACCAAACCGCCGCTCCCACCCATTAGCGAGGGTCCCACCCACGCTACCCTCTCATGAGAAAGTCCCCCATAACCTCCTTGGGAGCGCCAGTACCCCACCATTCTCCCACTCAAGTCTGCAACCCTACCGCACACACCCCTCCCACCAACCAAAATGCAGCTCCGAAACATTCGCCATCCTTGGTTGAGTGTCCCAACTACGATCCCCGAAAAGCTATCATCTATATTCTATGAGGGTGGCGGCGTTACTTTTCATCCTTGAGATGCCCATAGAAGCATGGTATTAATATTCTCCTATGGGTATGGCACGGTTTAGGCATTGATGAGAGCCAAAATTCAGGATTACAGAGTAGAATACCACGAAAATTACTCATTACTGCTAACGTTGGTAAATTATTACAAGCGAAAATATCCCTCACGGTTTTCTTTTAACAGGCCTGGCCCTTCTTTGAGGAAAGATAAAAAGCAGAGCTGTGTAATTATAAGCAAGACTCCCCATCTCCTGTTCCAGCAAATAATGACATTCTGTACTTTCTCTAACCCACTCTCTAGAACAAGACGCATTTTCGATTAAACAACTTTTTTGAATATTACTTGCCTCTTCGTTAAAGCCCTCATCCCTTCATGAATACATTTGAATACATACTACTATGCATATTTAGTTACGGGGGAAGTACCTCAAACATTCAAATATTTTAAGTTCTAAAGAATGCACCATCCAATCAATACACCATCAATTTTTCTTGTTTTCTTAATCCAGTAATAAAATATTAAACTTTTTCATGTATAACTATCTAATTGAATATTTGAAATCCAGTTGATGGATTAATTAACAATAACTACTTAATACTTAGTAGTCTTAGTATGTACCTACCTTATAATACACATTTTTTTCAATTTATTATTATGAGATTAGTTTCATATCCATCTCCTTAAGAAACTGCAGATAGGGCCCCATTATGATAGAAAATACTATTTGGTAATATGGTAGCTCTTCAAATGTCGGTATGATACACTATATCTGTAAAACTCATTACCTAGCTTTACAGTAATGTACCTTACCGTGAAATGTTTCACTTATGATTTTTTGAATAATCTCCACATTTTCTCAATATGTTTGAATGCTATGAGATAAAATTATACCACAAAAGAAACGGTTTCGTTACCCTCGTTGAATAATTCACGGATCTCTACGTGCACAGGGCGTGAATTTAGGCATATTCAATTTTCACAATTTATAATTACTAGGGAAAAATATCATTCGTCGGTTGACGATACTTACTTACTATGTACTAAAGGTTTTCCATA
>LYUA01000212.1:14705-30642 GCA_002093875.1 Calopteryx splendens | reverse complement strand
AACCCGGATCCCTCGATTTCCGACCGAGTGATTTAACCAATTAAGCTTCTAAGACATTCTCTTGCGCTGTGAATTTATAAGAGCCTTAAAGGAACAAGATGTTCTTACGAATTGCTGTACCTGCAAAGTTACGAAGCAATCGTTGCCGTGCGCATAGCGTCACAGTCCACGAGATAAAAGCAACATTTGAGCACTTCATGTGTGTGACTTTTTTCAAAGAACTGCGGGAAATGTCGCAACAGTAACTTTAACGGAGTCATCCTCTGTGGTGTATACAAATGCGGAATTCGAGGGACTCGGGTTCGAGTCCCGATTCAAGTGAATGATTTTTACACTGTGAATTTTTCGCATAGCAATATTATATGCATAATATAGATTATTATTATGACCTTAATCACTTTGAATATGACATCTTTGTAAACAAATTTAAAATGAGAATGTTAGCGTCGTTAATACTTTCTTCAATTCATCATTAGATGCAATGATGTAGATGGCAAAAAATAAATGCCAACGCAGACAGGAATTGTGAGAGAGGACAAGATTTAAAGAGACTTTTTATCCATTCATGATGAAAGAATAAAACAACTAAGTAAATTTTCACACAATGTTAAGAAATTCATCCGACTGTTGTATAAAAATTTGTTTCATGGACCATGACTTGTCTCGTTAACCTTGACAAGGTATCTTATAGTTTATTAATGTTTTCCAAATATAAGAAAAAAAGGGGAGTAATAGGGTTTTAGTGAGTTTTTTAACAAAAATTGATAACTGAATGAATACTTTTCTTTGACTTTTGCAACGCAAAACAACTTAAATGTTAAAAGTCTAATGCCAACTACTTCTGATATCTTAAACCTTGTATTGTTTTAGAAACACCAAAAAACTCTCTGGGACATAAACTAATTAAAATATCGATAAATGTATTAGGCACCAAGAGACAAAAATGGACCAAAATTGGAGATAAAACTACAGATAATAAAAATAATTCAATCATTCAGCATCTCTAACGGAAACATTAGTAACAATGATGAATGCGTCTCAAATCAATTTCGTCCGAAATGGGGAAATCAGTGAACTCCCCTTCTCTCTTCACTCACGTGGAGATATCTCATCGCAAGTAGCACATTCGGAAGTAGTAGCACGGAGAAGAAAATATTATAAGAATGAGACCAAAGATGGAGCCGTGAGACGGAAGAAATACAAGATATTAGTGGCAAGGGTAGTGAAACGGAACGGGGAGAAAGGAAATGAAACGCTCCGGGTGGAGAACAGGAGGTTTTAGGGATCTAAAGCGCGCCTTTTTTCACTCCAGTCCGCAGTGCACACCAAATACTTCCGGACTATTATTCCTTTTGTGATAAACTCTCTGACATCTTTTGCCGGTAAATGAATTCCAGGCGGCTTTCCCTTCCTGAAAAATTAATCATTTACCAAGAGTCATCAGTCTCCTCCTCCCGGGCGTCATCTCTTCGAGAGCCCCCTCTTGGGGGAGAGGGGTCTCACTCTTTTGTTGTCGCCACAGTCTCACTCCACCTTCTACTCTTCTGAACCCTGTTACCCTTTTGTTTCTTTCGCAGGCACTCTTTCTCCGGGGTAATTCCCGAAAATTCCTACTCTCCAGAAATCTCCTCCCCCTCTCAGCCTCCCCACTCACCCGACTCTACCGTCACACCACCCCCATCCCTGCGCCCGCCGCCGGCTGACATTCCGAGAAGGGGGCTATTTTTGACATCGGGACAACCCCCCCACTTCCCCCGTACCGTACACTCCTAATTGTTTTGCACGGAACGCTGGGTGAGAATGCAACTACATATCGCAAGCAGTGGGTAAAGTAAAAAGTTAAATAGCATAAGGAAATGTAGAGATTTACATAAAGTTCAATCTGAAATTGATCAACGATCAAAATTGTGTTGATTAGTTGAAATAAAGGTATTTTGCTAATTATTTTATAACTATTTGCGTCACCTTGAAACTGAATTTGAACCATGGACCTTTGGTTTTCTGAACCGTTGCACAGGCTACAGTTACATTAATGCTGGAAACCGAGGGTATATCTGTGTATATATAGAGAGTAAAATCTCTTAAGAGAAAAACATCCTAAGTAGAAGAGTTATATTGTAATTCAAAAAACGTAAGTTAAGCAATAAAAATTCTTTTAAATTCGGTAAACCTATGATCAAACTAATTGTGAGTGAGTCATTGAGCATAAGCCTTTTCTTTCTAGCTGGTATATATAGTGGAAGAGAATATGCCACTGATTTACATTAATTTTACTCGCTTACACCGTAAATATTGCACTGGCAGAGAGGTTTGGGATTTTCTTCCCATTTTTCCAAAATAAATCCGCAAAGTATCACTTAAATATTTAACGCGAATTTCTCATAACTATAATGGTAAAGCGAAAGGTATTACCTCAAGACTTATCAATCACAATACAATACATTATAATGACCATTATTTCAAATTGTGAGTCAGAAATTGGCGTCATTTATAGACATGCCACCGTCTCTTGATATATTTTATGCCCATTTGGAGCAGCAGAGTGACATTTTTCAGAGCCAACGAAACCCTGGGCCGAAGGAAAATATTTTATTACGGTTCGAAGAGATCTATCATCTTGAATATGTGCACGGTATCGCTTACGAAGTTCAGCTCCTATAAGGCCTTCATGAGGACATAATGCAAGCCATTAAGACGATTGCCGTAACCGTCTCCATTTGCTTGGTATGGAATTCGTACCAACTCCCTGAGCAGCTAAGAGCTGCCGGGGGGAACCGGACCCAGGAGGTTGACTGAGCGTATTGCTATCGGTGGGAGACCAATGGATTCCCAGGAGGGAGTTAGGAAAGAAAAACCCCTGAGAGGTCGTTAATAACGACTTCGGAATCTTTCGACGTCCTCAGAATTGAATCGGATGTCAATGTTGTGCGGAGAGCATGGGGAAGTGCTCTGGAGGGCAATGGGTCCTCATGGGTCAGTGATGGATGGCCGCCAAGGGCCTCCGCGGATGGAGCACGCTCACGGACGCGCCCCTTGAGAGTGGTCCGCCGCCACCAGGTTGGAAGATTAATAGTCTCGGCCTTTGCCTCGACGACAGAAGTGCTTTAACACCAGCCACTTGGTGGTTCTATAATCGATCCCACGGATCACTGGAACACTCGTTTCACTTCTGACTTACGGCGATTGATTTTTCGGACATTTTTCAAACCTTTCCGGGTAACAGGGAAGGAGCATGCCTCTCCAACCTTACATCACCACCATCTCTCTTTCTTTCTCTCTCTCTCCCTTTCTCTATCGTGCTCCTTCCGGACGCATGTCATTGGTCAGAAATCATCGTTACGTAATCGACCAGTCGGCTTCCGTGATAAATTAGTGAAATAAATGAATACTTAGAAACAGGACGAAAAATGCGTGAAAGAGCAAGCGAATATGCAAGAAAATACGACGAAGAATACACATGCATTTGCATCTTGGTGTACTGAAAATCGGATTTTGAAATAATATTTGCCAGGAGTTTTTCGGACACTTAACAATTAAAATCCGTACTTTTTAGAATTTAAAATAAAGAATAGAATTTCCAAGGAAGTCATTTAGACTAATTTTGGCTTTGTTTGTTCTCTCATACAGTTTTAGATCCCAAAAAATGTCTTTGCGTGACTTTTATTTTTATTTTGAGTATTTTGTAAAACACCCGCGATTGATTAAACTAGAATTTTTAACCATACTTTTTTTAAATTTACCTTTAGAGTTTATATTCTCCCGCTCCCTCGAGTTTTGAGTGTACCTGGTATTTTGTTCAGACATGTGTTTTATGAAGACCTAAAACTCAAAAACCATTTAGTGACAAATTTCAACCTTGGCAACATAGCCTTGGTCTACAATTTTTTTTAAGTTTGAGATCACCTGGGTGATCCATGGCTGGTCCATGGGTCAGATAAAAGGAGTGATTTAGGAAGGGCTAATCTTTTATCTTAATGAAGCTTAAAATGTATAAGCTAATCTTAATTTGCAAACCAAATTATCTCCTAAGCCTAGAGATTGCGCAGGAGCATTGCCCAGGACAATGAGAACCTTCATCGGCAGATTTTTCTCCTGCATATTAGTCTTTACTGAAGGACCAGACTCCTCGCAATCCATTCATTGAATAACTGCCTTGTAACGTATGCTTTTAGATTCGATCTCCATATCAAATTAGTTAGCTCTTAATTATATATTTCTTTTTAAAGGCTGGTGGATTCTCTGAATGGTGCACGAGAAGAGGTTTGATCATGCAGTCCTCACTTGCCACACAGCAAGAGAGGCCGTATTTCAATGGCCGTATTATGACCTGATACAGATTTCTGATTTCAGCACGTCCTCCTGCGTATTTGTTTTCCAAAGTAGACCTGTTTCGTCACTATTTAATATTTGGTTCGGAAGATACCCCTCAATGATCACAAATTCCTTAAACTCCATTACAAATTTTTCTGTTGCTTCCAAATTATAACTGGCAGCCTCTCCATACCTGAGCAAGGGTCAGAACGCTACCATATATAATAACTTCTCGCCTGTAACGCTGGAAAAACAATCGAAGAATACTGGTATTACCTTGTTTGGAACTGCAAGTATATTCCTTAAATATGACCAGAGATTATGATAATGACAGTGCCCTTACCGTGTATCATGATGATGAAAAGTACAACGTAAGTAATTTGATCATTTTTCATCTAGATGTAGATATGCAGCAGTAACCTGAAGAAAACACTACAGATAGCCCAAAGTTACAATGAGAAAATGTGGAGTAGATGTTATGGAGAAGAAGACAAAGAAGCACACTGTCTGGACAAGCACTAGACGATGACTTGTTCATTCTCTCATAGAAAAATTAAACTTGGCATCTATAAACACATGGGTTATGCCCAAAGACGTAGCCTATCACAAAATATCACGAAGGGAGTTCATACAGAATTTAGCAGAAGTGCTTTCAGGGCTGCATATGATGTCAGTTTGAGATTTGAGCCAGGCTTTTGGCAACGTACCCACCAGCCAACAGACTGACAATGTGCAAAAGAACTTTTCCCCAATTAAGGAAGAATGCAGAAGAAATGGGACTTTAGATACATGCAATTCATGAAAGAAAGCAATAAGTAGCAAAAGAACTACTCATACTATGTCCGAACATATAAGAACTGTTTAAATTAATGCAAAGGATGCCCAAATATTTTAATTTCCAAAATGTGATTGTATTAGAAAATTAGTACTCCATTAAAAGCCGAGTATGTATTCTGAGAGATATTACTTCAAAACAAGATTGTTTGCATGCATAAAGGAGATAAAGTGAATAAGAATATTTAAAATAGGAAACATGCAATTTTACTAATAAAATTCCTTCTCTTACTTACTCATTATTTATAAACAACTCCTTCATTGAACTGCACTTAAACCGGTCTTTTGGACGTACCTATTCTGTATAATCTCACATTTCTTCAATGGACACTAAAATATAATAATAAATTAATTTTGTAGCAAAAATGCATAAATTGGAGAAAAAATACAAATTGTCAAAAAGACCACCTTGAACATTCTAAGTAGATGAAAATTCCAGCTATTCTGTATAAATTCTCATGGTGCACAGGTGTTATTTATAATGCTGACCCATAAATATGAAAAAACGATGTTTATAAACATAAAATTGTATTCTGAACCGAATGTAACATACTTCAAAATTTTAAAAAATCAGCAAAATATTGACATGCCTTATTTGAAAACTTGAAAATACTTCTTTTCTATATAGCTTAAAAAGAATCTTATGTGACAAAAGTAGAGAAAATAATATTAAAGAACTACCAAAAATTGGTATAATATGATGCATGGCATCTGTTAATGTTATTTTTAGTTTTGTGCTCAAGTATTTTATTTCAATGTTTCTATTTAATGGGCCCACTTCCCGTGGATTTCCTAAAAAAATCCTTTGTGGCCGTATGCTAACACATTAGCAAGTATCAGATAAAGGGTGATTTTAAAAATTTACACTTTGTCATCCAATTCTAATTAAAATTGCAGGTCCATTAGGTGTATCAATTATTCAATTCCTCCACTAACAGTGAGTTACAAATCCTTCATCTCACCAAATCTACCTTCATCAATTATGCATGATTTTATACGGTAGGGTGTAGAAGGAAAGGAGATTATATACAATCATATTAAGTACAGTGAGGTGGTTTGAAACTACTAACTGATTGATAATTTTAACTACTTCACCGATGAATATGACAAAATGCACATGAAAAATTCATCGTTGGTGGTTTAAAAACAAATAAAACTACAGAAGATTCAAGAAGAGTAATTTTACAAGCACAATTTGTGGTAAGAACAGTACACAATAGAAAGTAAAATTAAAAACCAAGTATACTGTGTGTTCATTAACCTTATAAATTTACTGATGATTAATATATTGAGTTACATCACAAAATTATAGATTTTCCAAATTTAGAACGAGAATCCAGCATCAAATCCCCTTTAAGTTCAAGTTACATAAAAATCAAAATTTTACCTCAATAAATCGAAAGAAAAAGATTAAAAAATCTCTATCCGTTACACCTTTGATTGTAGAGAATAAGCACTTCAAGGGACGACGGTAGAGGGTATTTTCGGCATCTCATATTATTCCTTGGGCTTTCTACTAATGGAGCCGCAGCTTTGTAACACATCCCCATATTATTCTAAAGCGAGCTCCCGACATTCGCTTTGATAGAAGGTACTCTTTCCTCGGCGCTTCGAGATTCATATTTTTTGGGCAATGCAGGAGAACCATTTGAGAGAGAGGGACAGTTTAGACAGCGTGGAGGATCGGGAAGTGGACAAAACGCGGCCGGCTGAGTAATGATCTGGATGTCGCGCGGTCCCCAAAGAAATAACTTTGAGCGAGGCGGAGAGAGTGAGTGGGACGAAGAGTGAGAGAAGAGGGAGAGAGAGGGAGAGAGAGATAGGCGGAGAGCTCCATCCAAATCACCGAATACCCACAGTGACTCCCTCCCTTATTTTTGCAATACTCTCACGGAGATAAAAGGGAGCAACACACCAACGAAACACAGGAAGACCAGTTTTTCATGTCCTATGCCTTTTGATGCAGACGAAGATTCGACTCAAATAATGAGAATGCCGCTTGTTTTTCACCAGTATGTGAGTATATGTTTACTAATACTTTTTTGAACTGTCATATTTACGCGACCAGGTTCTACAAGCGCCGAAAGGGCCTCGATTTTCTGACTAGGGTTAGCAAAAGCAACGGAATGATTCGGCACTAGGTACGGATATTTTGAGATAACGTTTTTTGAAGCGTTACGGCTATAGATAGCCTAGACATCCTTATATAAATATATTTAAGTCCCATAAGCGTACATACACACACAAACACAAGTACACAGAAACGTTCACATGATGCAAATTTCTTCCGGGCTTGGAGTCAGCCAAGGTCCCATGAATGGTTTATAAGGTTCAAGGACGACCAGCAATCAGTCGGGCATGAAAATTGTTCTGGATGACAGTCAGCAGCCACTGACGTGCGTCATGTTGCACAAGTTTTTTTTCAGGCGTGATTGAACTTGTACGGTCGAATCGTCTATTAGCTATCCGTGGCTGAAGACTGCGACATTTCGTTTGTTTCGGGCTAGAGTTACTAAAAAAAAGTGGGAATGAGTCGTGTTGCTGCAAATTTTAATCCCGAGCTCATGGCGGAGGATAAAACACTGCTTGGGGCTGATGTCTGTGAGAATCTTGATGAGAGGCAAAACAATGAGGGCATATTCCATCATAGAACTTCATAGCAGTTGACGGAATGTGGCATAATGGTTATGACTAGGAGACTGAAGCCCACAGTCATCACGGGAAAAGCAAAATTTCTTCGAGGCTCAAGAAAGCACATCAGTTGAGATAGAATGTCAGGGTTGTGCTGACTGTTTTCTTTGGTTACAAACGAGTTGATCATTTCTTCCTCAAGGTCAAATAATCAATCTTTTTTTATTATCTTGAAGTTGTGAAACGATTGCGTGAAAGTGTTCGATGGAATTTTACCTGAACTATGGCACAGTGGTGAATGGCACAGTGGTGAATGGCACAGTGCTGCACCACGAAAATAATTCCGCTCTTTCAGCACTTGCTGTTCGCGAGTATTGCAAAAAAAATGAAATAACTGTTCTTCCCCAACCCCTGTACTGACCTGATTTAGCCCTTGCTGACTTGTTTATATTCACCAGGCACTAGTCCTCCATCAAAGGACGATGATTTGAAACATCTGAGGATATAAAAAAAATCGCTGGAGGAACTAAATGCGATTCCCGAAGGTTATTTTTTACACGCTTCCTGGAAGCGTCATTAGGAGAAGTGTGTGACTGGGCAGGGGGAGTACTTTGAAGGGGTAAGATTTGATAGCTGTTAATGTTTCTCAATAAATTTATAGAATCTCAGTCATGGAAGTTGTTGTTCCCACCTCGTATATAAGATAATCAACTCATTGTTAGGTTTAACCCTTTCGATCTGAGAAAACTATTCATCAGGGTACGGGAGTATGTTCCTTTCTCGGTCTGCTCGTTGCTTTTTCCCAGAAAGTTCTGGTGACCAGAAAAGCACCAGACCGAAAGTCTAAGTAAAAAGAACAACATGAATTTGGGCCTGGGACCCACAATGATGTGAGCAAAACTACCCGTTAGGATTCCACTCCGCCATAGACCTTGTTTAGAAAAGTTGACGCAGAATATTTGGTCACCGAAATAACTAATACATATACTACTAGGTATACACCCGTGTCAAATAAACGAATCAAATTCAATATCTTATACTTAAATGATAAATCTTTTGGTGAGAATAAGCATTAATCAATTAAAAGAATTTAATTAACCTTTAATTTTATTTCGTCAGAAAACGTCATACGCGGTTTTGATGATTTCAAATATTTTCAGGCCCATGGATTAAGGAATACAAAGACTAAAAGTATTTAAAATATCAATTATACGATGCAAAAACCTTTTTTAATTCCTTGTGGTCAAAAACAATGCAGCCATATATTCAGGGCAGTTCAAAATAAACGCATTAATAAAGTATACATTTAATTTTGTTCACGGATTGAAACTCTCCTTTGTAAATGTAATGTGTAATGTGTAATGTACGCAATTCGAGAACAGTTAAGATTCATTGGAAAAATGAATACATTAAACGGTTAAGCGAAATAATTATGAAAATAACAGATTAAAAAAGGGGAGGATGATTATTTAGCCTAGAAGCAGCACCCTGTGAAGTCTTATTCAATAAAAGTTACTACATTATGTTAATTGGATATATTCTTATGGCTTTTGTAGTAGCGTGATGTTACATGCTGCCTACATGCTCTCCATCTCATGTAAAATATATCACAGAAAAGATGTCTAGATCAACCCACGTTGCAAAATAATTTGATTGGAAAAAATAATGTTTTTTAAGGGGATTTACGCTACGCAACCAATGTTTGGGGGCTACATTGTTAGTCTACTTCGAGGTAAATCGTTAGTGATAGCAATTTGCTTGGAAGGACTATCATGGTCTAATTAGAATGGTAATAATTATGATCAAAATCGTTATGTCAAGTCGTTGGCATAAATAAACAAAGCATTATTTTTGAAGCATCACTGGTAGAAAAATATTAATTAAGATTAAATAAATCGTTTATATTCTGGTATCAAGAGATAACTAAAAACTTCATAAGGTTTAAAAATATACTCCTTCAGGATTTAATTTGAAATTGAAAAACAAATCTATCAGTTTTTGGTTCGCAGCCCCTATAACTTAATACCTGCTCCTAAAAGCGGTATTTCATCTTGGTCGGTGAGAACAGTATGTCTCCGTTCCAAATCGTTGCCAAATCCTTGGACATGACAGCGGAAACATGCAGGGCAAGTTTCATCATGGGCAGTACACAACCGCAGAACGCAGCCAACGAGTGCGCTAGATTTTTTTTTCGTTACATCCAGGCAGCACTTCTTGTCCGGACATAATAAACGCTGCTGCGAACGCACCGAAAATCTCCCCCTAGGCTGCGGTTTCGTTAACAAGCAAACGCATTGCGGAAGGTCGGTCGCTGGGAATGCTTCGTGTTATGTGGGTTGAGGGAGCGGTGAGTTGCGGGACACGACTACAACTGTGGAGAGATTTAGTCTATTCCATTTGGAGGAGTGCGGCCCCCCCTCGGTCCTCCCCTCCCATTGAAGAAGAGGATACCAGGGTATCACTATATGAAGTCATCCCGACTTGGCATTATTGACTCAGCTATGAGCAGTAGTGTCAGGACAAAAGATCTTATCCACACCGAGCGGGGAGAAGGATGAACTAGGACGGTCATCTCGCTCCAAGATGGCTAAACTTATCGTGTATTGTGTCAGTAAGGAGGAACTAAATGGGTTCAAGGTAGGTCATGTACAGTTCATATCGTTTCATTTCACGTAAAAAAAATACACAATTGATGAAAAAATCTACTCAAAGAATTTTTTCCCGTATTAACTGCTTTTAATAATTGATATCCCCTGCCCTCCTTCATCATACACTTCATCTCTGAACTTTCAATCTTCCACGGCAGACTTAAAATGTTGAATATTTTAAGATTGAATTAATAGCTGCTCCTTAGCTCTCAAATTCATTTAAGAGTAGCTTAGATATAAAATTCCATTTTGGGAGCCGTTTATTTTGGGCATTATTGTTGTTATATTTGATGTTTATCTATAAAATGGGTGGAGAAAAGCTTTTGAGTGATATGGAATATGAATAAATACTTATTTAAATATATCTATTTTAAATTTTAAAATCTTGCTAAATCCGTCTTACATTCAAGAAATTCTTAATTTTAATAATATTTTGTCTCATCCTCAACCTATTGTGTTCCATATTCCATTTTCTGTCCCTCTCTCTGTCTTCCCATGCAGCCGAATTTTTTTCATCTACGAGAATTCATTTTTATCTTTGTCTATTTCCGAGCTAAATAACTGAGGGCTTCAAGTTACAAGAATATACTATAGGCTATATTAATACTAAATCACAATCAGTAAATATTCCGGGAGAACATTTATTAAATTTTTACAAAATTAATTACTTTTAATATTTATAAACCTTGTCAATGTGCTTTCCTATGAGGTCACGACGGTTAAATAGGTTGAAGCAGGTTAACATTTATTCTGCAGGAGGATCGACCACAATAGAATATGTAATTCATTGTTCAATTTCAAGTATTGAAATTTTATTTACCTTTCTACCAAGGTGCACGTACGCAGTTGATTCCTTCCCGTTATTTCAACTATATTACCTTTTTCCAACTTCGCCTAACCTGCTATAAAAATAGAACTTTCACTTGTTGACATTCATCCTTCATACTGTGATTTTAATTCCCTAGATGATTGTTTAGGTTAGTAATGTCTTTTGGAGAAACTCGGGCCATTTTCATATTAGATTCCTATAGTACTAACTCAGTGAAATAGAAATTAAGGTAGATTATACTTATGGTGGACAAATTATGAGCAATTTGAGCATATTTTGCAATGCCTTGTAGAAAAAATAGAAGAAAGGAGATATTGCCTTTTGGTATTGGTTGAAGTTTGCAATTAAATTTAGTCTCTATTAAGGAAAGCGGGGGCAAATAAGGATTTAGATAAATATAGGAATACAGTTAACTCTGACATAAGGGAATGAGGACAGGACTGGAGAATATATAGACTACATAATTGGAAGGCAAACAAAAGGAGAGAGACTCATATCACATAAAATGGTAGGGTTTGAGAGGAAGGGTCAGATAAAGAGAAGCGAATCAATCAAGAGGCAAATAATGAAGAATGTGATCTGTCGTAAAAATAAAATTTTCAGACTTAGCCGTAGGGTTGAAGAGTGTAGAACGTAGCAGAAAGACAGGGTGATGAAGGAAGATCGGCAGAGAACGGGAGAAATGCTTGAAAGCAGTGCAAAGGACCACGCTATTTCACCAACTTGGCTTAAATGAGACAGATCACGAGACAGTTACGAAACAACTAATATAAAAATTACTACCGCTACAAGGCTTTGTAGCAGAGAGAAGTGCCTGAAGAGGGTTAATGACTATGCAAGACCATATGATAAGGAAAAACGAATGATACGAGTGGGAAGAGGACTAGGGAGAGGATGGAAGGGGGAGGAAGAGGGATGGGGAGGGAAGGGGTGAGGGCGTGACGGCGATATTGTGAGAGCGTGTTCGGGAGCAGACGAGAGAGGGTAAGGGTGAAAGGGGGTGCAGAGGGTGGAAAGGCGTCGGGCGCCCAGGCGGAAAATGAGGGGGACGAGAACGGAATCGGCGAATCAGGCTTCAAATAAGGAGGGAGGGTGAAGAGACAGGGTTAGCATGCAGGGAGGGAAATCATCTCCATCAACGGGGCTGGCGAGTACGTGAGGTTGCTGCGCGTCTCTCCTTGGGGACGGCTGTTTGTTCGCGAGTGTGGGAAGAGATCGTGGGTGTAGACAATGAAAGGGATACTTACGGGAACCTCGTGGTCAGGGTGAGAAACAATCGGGAAGCTGCACAACGGTGAGAATAAATTTTCATGCGGTGTGCATTTACGCAGGCGAGCGATTATTTTATCTAAAAGAAAATACAAGAGTGCCCACATGGAAACTGATCGCAATAGAGAGATGAGGCGTATTTTTAGTAATTGCTCGTTTTAACGGCAAGAGAAGGGTATTTATACAATAATATTTTTCGTAGGTGACAGGTGGATACATGAGCCACAAGAAAGCAGCAATGTAATCTAATCGTACAGTACTGTATATATAACTAATCGTTTCGTTTCCATTACACACCTTATTACCATCAGCAATAAAAAATGCATACCATATAGCCAACAATTAAAAGTATTTTGTGACAGACATGTGTTAGCAATTAGATATAATTTTAGAAATTCTGAAATGTGATATTAAATTTCCAAAGAAAACAAAAAAGCCTGACATGAAGAACTATCCTATGCAGGCGCTAATTAGCCATAATTAATTCTGATGAACATACCTATCTGATGAACATAATTCATGAATTCATACGTCAGTTCACAATTTTTGTAACGCAATTAAGCACATGTAATAGCTAAGAAAAAGTATGAATGATTATTTACACAACATGGAGTAATAAATGAAGTAAAATAATCACCCAAATATTTAATGAACATTTTTGATGTCACAGGATGAATAATTTTTTACCATTTCCCAATTTTATTTCCTATCAATACAGCTAGCTGAAAACTTTTACTGCATAAACCAATTTCGTATTGTCCATGTCAATTAAATATTATATCAAGAAATTTAATTATTACACAATCAACAATTTTACTGGAGGTCCCGAAATGCGAAATGAAAACAAGAAAGAAATCTTTGTGGTGAACTCTTAACCAATTATGTGACGAGGAAACCCGTCTGGCATCACAAAAATCTGAAAAAAAATCTATGGGTAGCTAGTGTCATAAGGCTTTCTCTGCCAACAATTATTGTATTCATATTCCTTAAAAGAAGTTGGCCAAGTATTTCACATTGGTATCTCTTGACAAATAATTACATACACCCACGGAGATTATTTTATTTCTGCGATCTCTTATTTGCGCAAAAAAATCTCTTTTATCAAAATGTTACTTTTGGAGTGTCCGAAAATCTTATTTAAATAAATATAATGAATTAATTTATTAGTCGGATCATTTGACCACTTCTTTGATTGCTGTAAAACGCCGAGTGACTGAATACTCAAGAAGAGTCAGGAAAATAGCGAAGGAAAAAACCTTTAATTGCGCTACTAATGTACAAAAAAATTTCAGTGGGCTAATCGCACTGAAATAGTGATTTTACATATTTTTAAAGAAAAGACGTGGAAAAATGAAACAGAGTTGAACTCAAGAGTCTAATTTAATACGCATGCATATAGGTTCCCCTTTCGTCTCGAAGGGTTCCTATCCGAAAGTACGGAGCCCACAATTTGTCAGAGCCTCTCTTCTCAACCCTTCCGCTCGACAATTTGATCACCGCTAAGCCCCTTTCTCTTGTTTACGGGCTAGGGAGAAGCAAAAAACAACGCTTTTTCATCACCGCCCCTCCGGCTCCCTGTCTTGGAAGGCGACGAAGGCTTAAACAGTGTTGACGACGAGACCCGAGTGTTTTTTTTTTAATTAATTCAATGGAGGTGGGGGAGACATGGGAGAGGAAACGGGTACGAAAACTATTCGCCGTTAGGGAGGGAGGAATGACTATGAATGCAGTTGAGATGGTGGAAAGAGTGCGGCGCGAGGGAACTTCGACGGCGGGGAAGAAATTGGAGGCACGAGGTATGAAGGCTGCATGGAGGGGACGGAGGTGGGAGGGAGAGAGAATCCCCAAAATGGAAGGTAAATTTTTAATTGTTTTCCTTGCTACAAAGCTCCCCACGCCGCCATACAAGATACCCGTCCCCCACCGCTCTCCTCGCCATTTGGATCCAAATGGGGGATATTATGAGGCAGAATTACTGTCTTATTCACTTACATCCCACCCACCCACCTTCCCTCCCTCAGATCCCTACTAAACGGCAAACCCCCTTGCTTTCCTCGCGTCGAGAGAATCGGGAGAGGCTCCCACGGGGATGGCATTCACCCGACCATGGCTTCATGAAGGATATGCGAGGACGGAATTGAGCTCATTAACAGAAATTTCTAGCTAACTTCTTCCATAAAATGGCAACTCAGGGCATATCATGGAAATATTAAGAAACACTGTGCACTTTTCTTTGGTATGTCCTCTATTTTGACGAAAACATGTACGTTAACCACATTTATTCAGTTAGCTACACCATTCTGTTCCTCGGAATGCAAAATGGTAACCTGAAAGGCAATGAATCTTTCTTCATGAGACTTATCGTATCAATACGGTCCAACTCTGATCAATAGCGATTCAGTAAAATAGATTAGCGATTTAGTAAAATAGCGATTTAGTAAAATATGGTAGATTCATATCTACCTTATTTTACTAATTCATCCTTGAATACTACTAAAATTAAGAACTTCATCTTTAAAATATAGGTGGTATTTATCAATTTTCAGCCACGTTTGGCAGGCAATGGCAAAAAACTACCGGGGAATATGTGAAGAGTAATTGATTTTATGCTTAAGTACAGGCCAAAAAAACTCCGAAAAGTATTTTTTCACAGTGTCATCAAGGGTGGAAATGATGGCTCCTATTTTAACTATACCTATTTGTTTATTCCTAAAAAAAAAGCTTAAAGGCGCGTAAACTAAAAAAAAACGTTTCGTAACATTTCCGATAATTCCATTACAAAAATCCCATTTTTTTCTAGTCGTTAGAATTTTCGAATTAATTCCAGCAACTGACTGGTCCCTCAACTCTACTGGACATGTATTTCATGCGAAAGGCGTGTGAAATGGACGACGGCAGATGCAACCCAGCCCGGCGAAGCGTTCGCGAGGCGTCCGAGTGAATAACTCAATCGTCCGAGAAGTGTTGTCTCGCGTCAGATTGTTCCACACCGTGAGCGTCCGTTCCCTCACACGGAAACGGTCCGCTATGGGTGCCCTCACCTGCAATGGAGCGAAATTAAAAGGAAACGCAGAAGGGAAAAAACGTTGACCTTGGTGCTGAGCACGGTCGCACCGCAGAAAATTCGCTTCGCTGTCAGTCTCGGAAAATGAGTGGACCATGCGAAACTATGCGTCACCAAGATAACTGTGTGACATGTTCATAATTTTCAAACTTCGTCTAAGTACGCAAGTGGATTTAATAATTGACATCTGACACTTAAAATGCTTGGAGAATGTTAGGGGGTGAGGTGGCCCAGAGGTAGCACGCTCGCCTGTGGATCTAAGTCTCACGGGTTCAATCCCCAACAAAGAAGAAAAATTATCAGCATCAGAAATATATTCTGGAACGAGGCAACTTTATATGATGGCTGAAA
>LYUA01000211.1:529416-541229 GCA_002093875.1 Calopteryx splendens | reverse complement strand
TCCCTCCCCCCCCCTCCCTAACCCTGCCGTCAGAGCTGTGCACTACCCCTCACTTACACCCCACTCGAAATGAACACACAAAATATTATATTTTATAACATAGTCGATATTATCCAACGACGGTATGCCAACAAAATACTGATTGTTGAAGCATTATATGTTACATTATTAAAAATTCTAAAAAATGGTTAAAAAAAAAGGTTATAAAGAGCGGGAAACACGGATTACGAAGTAAGGGAGTGCTATTTCTGAGCTACAAGTTAAGACTGGAATCCATTTGAAGGCACCATGTGATGGCTCAGGCCAACTTTCACTCTTATAGAAATGTGAATCTTCTGTGAGCCAAACTAATTATGACTAAGCCAACCATTTGAAAATTTGCGATAAAATGAACCCATCAAAATCACTAAAAATTGGATCAGCCGAGAAACTTAGATCCTTAAATCCCTAAATGGTAATAGGTATCATACCAAACAAAAATGTATCTCGAAGCCGGATTATATTGGCATTTACGATAAGGATAATATAACGAACACATTTTGCCAGAGATTTTACCACACTATTTTTTTGTAATTCCTTATGCTAGCTAATAATTACAATATACCTTATTTATATTAGTATTATATTTATAGCCTTCGAATTTAATTATAAACTCGGGAATAAAACAAGACAGTTGTACTTCTAAATTATAATAAAAAATCAGTAGCAACAGTGCAATTAAAGAAGACTTTTTTTCGAAGAGCCAAGCCTCCTGCATTTCTAAACTCTGCCTACTTGATCGCTTTTCAATGTTTTCAGCAATTTCATAATATGCGTACTTGCTACAGATCCTCGAAAGTTAAAATGTTTGAACAGAATTTACTTTTTTAATCGAGTAAACTCGAGAAGGAGGGGGAAATACTGCTCTCCGCAGCAACAGACATCCACCACGCCACCTGTACTTCGGGAATCAACAGAATGGGAAACGAAAAGCACAACAGCGCGATGGGAGAATGAAACAGCCAGGGGGAGAGGAGGGGAATTCATCGCGCAGTAGAATGGACGGGAGGGAGGGTTAAGGGTTAAAGGGAGAGTGGGGGTGTGAAGGAGGAGTGAAAAATGCGGATTGGAGATAAAGGAGAGGAGGGAGTCGCTCAGAGGCGAACGCGAGGAAGAAAGGAGGGAGAAATATGGGGAACGCGAGGAGGCATGCGGGGGCAGGAGGTTACGGCACAAAGGGAGAAGTGGTAGAAACTAGGGGTGGGAGAGAGATGGAGAAGGAAGCGGAGGTGGGGGGGAAGAGGGTTCTGAGGGGGGGAGGCCGCCGGGGAACCTCTGCCGCACCCTAACCCCATCCCAGATATGACGATGGTGCTCCCTCGACCCCCACCCTCCTTCCCTTCCCTTTACGTCCACATATCTTTCCTCCGTAACTCTCTCCAGTCCCCGCATTCAAAGTACCACCTCCGATCCACGACATTCCCAACGATCGATCCCCCATTTTATCTACAGCCATTGGACTAGGTTTTCCACTTTTCCAATACCGATTCTCGTGAAAAAATACAGTGCCGTGTTGTGAATTTTATCTTGGGGATTCCTCCCTTGAAATCGTATCAATTATTCCATTTAATTCCTGGTGCAGAAGCCTCTAAGGTAGGGGAATTTCATTTTGTGAATTTTCATTAAATCATAATTAAACGTGATCATCGATATCCAATTGAACTTTACGATATGTTATTTAAATCCACAAACAATTCCAAAACCTGGTAAATACATAAGGAATTTGGACGTATTCTATCATTTAAAATTCTTTTAAGCTAGATTTAAAATATTATAATAATGACATGGGTATTTTTGTCGACTAGAGAAGTTGATGAATCAGGTAGTAGAATAAAAACTTCCAATCCGGGTATGGCTGGAGTTGACCAGCTTTGGTTGACCTCAATTTATCTTCTGTTATAAGAGACATCTTCAGGTCGAAATAAAGGCGCCTCTTCGACCTGAAGACGGCTACCCGAGCGGAGAAGAACCCGTTGTCAAGCAAAACTGACCAAAGCATCCGGATCCAGAATAGACTGCTACTATGAGGCAAGGCAGAAGCCTCCGTGCTATGGTGGTAGGATAGTCCAAATTTTTTCCAGTCCTTAAGTGGTAAAATTCAGGAAGTGGTGAAGTAGCACTTTTGGTTTCAGTTTGAACAAAACTCTTCTCTTTTAACAAATTCCTATGAATGCGGATAAAAAGATTTCCGCCAAAATGTGCGGATTATTTCTTCCATTTCGTTCTGTCTCAGTGATTCGATATTTTTAAGCGCTCCTTAACCCACTGCGGAAACATCGAGTAAATCCCGAGTGCATGAAATCCTCACACATAATTCTGTCAACCTTTCCTCCTCCTCCTCCTCCCCATTCACTCCTCTCTCTCTCCCCTCACCCTATGCCTTTCACAGCTACTCTCCTCTCTCCCCAAACGAGAACCACCACTACAGGGACCGCCCCTTCTCCACTCCACCCCCCAGCCATGGCGAAACTCCTCAATACCTCCGTCCCTCGCCTTTCCGATTATTTCCTGCCTCACAGCACTGTGAACCGACGGAGAGTGAGTATATATATCCTCTCCGTCCTGAGGAATTAGGGAAGCCGGCAAATGTGGCGAGAAGGTGGAACGAGGATTTTCCAGAATCGAGAGACGACGGAGGTTTCGACCGCCTTAGCTATCTGCAATGGACTAGCTTATACATACAGAATTTCCACTACCTTGGAAAAGATCATTGCCAATTTAACAAAAAAACTGTTTTAAACTTTGGTCAAATAACAGTTCGAAGGTGTATATTAAATTGTGTACCAAAATCTTTAACTTTAAATTAATAAAATCAAATTTTTCATTTCTAATTAAATTTCCAAATATTTCCAGCCCTTCATAATTGGTAGATATAGTAGAGATTGCAACAGCAATGGACAAGGGCACGAATCCCGCGTTTACGATTGTTATCCTTGATTCCTCATAGGTACACTACAGGATTCAAATCAGAATTCTGAGACCAGTAAACCGAAAACCGTCCCCGGGGAGCGGACTTGGGAACATAAATGGGGGAAGAGGCTGCAGAAGATACGTGCTTCGCGGTTTAAATTTCATTCGATCTAGATGGAATCGTATTAAGAGGCAAATACACTATTTAAAGCGCAGTTTAATCTTTCATTTGATGCTTAACAGCAGAAGTAAGACGCATGGTAGCTATTAGCTGGTTTCAAGACAAAAATGATACGTTCCATCTCAAAATCAGTTTTTCACCTCTGATATAGACGAAGAGTCCAATACAGTTCTGCAGAATACTCTCCAACACAACACTTTATTAATGATTATTTCCTTTTACAAACAGTTTCTAAAATTATTCCAGATTATATATTGACGCTTAAATTATAATGAGATGACGACTTTCAGGGACCTTTCCTTTACAGACATTCTTCAGCCTTTGTGCAAAAATAATTGATATTTACCGATATCCATTGACCATTTTCATTAAGTTTCCTGCAAACACTGACGTCATGCAGCCAGTGCAGCCTTACTCAACCAAGGTTTATCGCAACTAAGACTGAAATCATCAAAACTTCTGTTAGTACGTCAAATGGGAAAAATAAGCAGTTCATACCAGTTTTAGTATTAAGATTTATATATTATTAGGTCTATTTTTAATACTGCTACCGTACGTATGAGTGCGTTAATGACACAAGTCATAATTGATGCATGGCTTCGTAAAGGGCAAGTTATTGCAGGATGTATTTGTTTATACTTCCTATACGTTGCCTCATTTTCTCACATGACAGGGGGGATTATTATTACGCTGTGAATTTATTCTTTCACCACGCCCGTCCGGAGCAAAATAGAGTTCCCCCCCCCTCTCTCGGCTTCCTGGCTCATCTTCCGCCTTACTCCCCTCTTCTCCTCCTTCCCCCACACATATTTATCCCACACTCTCTCTCTCTCCTCCACCCACCCTTCTCCTCACCCTGTCTCCCCCCCCCCTCCCGGCGAACACAATTTCTTTCTCATTCTTCCATTCATCCAGACGCCGAAACCCTTTCTGCCCGTCATCTTAAAAAGATCGATATCACGGAGAAATGATGATGCAATGGTTACTGCCGTTAGTTTGATGACGCAAGGATAAGAACCGGAGGTTCCGCGGGGGAGGGGGTGAGGAGAGGGAGGGATACAGAGGGTGGGAGGTGGCGCCCAGAGGAGGGAGGGAGGGAGGAAGGGGGCGGGGGGGCAATGGAGAGAGATAAAATCCCTCCCCCGCCCCCCTCCCCTCGCCATTTGGGGAAGAAGGGGAGAGAGTGCCGTCGAGAAAGTGATTCAAGAGGGGAGAGGAGTGAACGGCGGGAGTGTCTCTGGAAATCCACGAGCACATGTTTCAACTGTAGCGCACGCACTTATTTGCTGAAGTAATCCCGAAAAGACTCGACGGACGGCGATTACGCGCTTCCCCCCGCACCGCCCACCTTATTAACGGCCTGTGCGCACAGCGGAGGAAATGCTTCACGCAGGAAGGCGTCCTGACAAAACATTCGAGATTTTCCCGCGTGCAGTAGATCTAGATTTGAGAGGCTTAAGAATGTTTTATATCGAAAACTGTGAACTTTGCTTATGTGAAAAATTCACACTGAGAAAATAATTCGCGTGAACCGGGAATCGAAAGCGGATCCTTCGGTTTACAGGCGAATGCCATGGGCGGTTAAGCCACCCAGACGTCCCCTTACACTGTGAATTTCTGAGTCCATTAAACCGAACAAGATTGTCTCACGAATTGCCATACATGCAACGAAGCAATCGTCCCAGTGCGCAATGCGCCACAGTCCACGAGGTTGAAACAACATTTAAACATTTAAGGCGCTCAACCTTTTCAAAAGATACTAACAGTAGCTTTTAATGGATGGTCCGATGTTGTAAATAAACCGGCGAAAAATTCACAATGCAAAAATCATTCGCCTGAAGCGGTGCTTTAGCCAGTTGAGCTACCAGGGAGTGCTTTCATTTTGAGTGTGAATTTTTGAGAGCTTAAAACGGAACAAGATCGAGGGATCCGGGTTCGATTCCCAGTTCAGGAGAATGATTTTTGCATTGTGAATTTTTCGCATATGCAACAGCGGGTCATCCGGTAAAAGTTACTGTCAGTATCAATGAACTTGTAGTTAAAATTGGATTGGTGCATACTATAAAATGGCGAGCAGGAATACAGCAGATTCCTTTCATCATCCAACTACCTCCATCTGCCACCATGACCTACGCATAGATGTGCGCAGAGAGATACAGTGGACGACCACCCTCCTACGCTACACGTTTCTGAGCACTGCCGACGCTAGTTCTACCCTGACTTCTATTCTTCCCATGAATTCCCGCTTCGAAACAGCACGTAGGCAGTTGTATTCCTTGCATAGTTATGCCTCAATTGTCTACTCCATATACTTTGGTGCTACCTCAATTCGGTAATTTTTACATTGATGTGTATCTAAATACCCTACTTTCCTGCTAGGACCGAAGTCCCTGCAAATTTGTACATTTGAGGAGCTATTTCATTCCAAAAAGCAACAGCATATACATATTATTACTTATTAATTTCATCTAAACGAAATAAAAGAGTAAAAGCTAATGAGTGGCCGAGATTTCAAACTTCCATGTAGTAGAACAATATAGATTTTTATCGGTATGAATGATGAAGAGGCATTTAAAAAGAAGATATGAGGGTCGCTCAATGCCTCCCATTTAATTATTTCGGATCACGACGTCACAGGCAGAATGTTGATAGAGGCACGACCATAGAGGATAAACCTTTCGACCAATATCTGTGAAGTTTCGTTGATGTGTGGTACATGTTAGCAGAGGGACAGTTTTGAAAAATGACAACAGACGTATGAAGTGCGTATGAATCTTATATCTATTTCATTTTCGGAGCAAAACAAATACAAATTGGAGGACTTTCGTAAAATAAATATAATGACGTAGTTTTATTAGTAAGATTAGTTAATCACAGGAATTTTTATATCCATCATAGGAAGTTAGATAAAAATGTTATCCACAGTGAAAGAGTGGAGTGACAGTGGAGTATCATAGATATGGACCCTTACTGGCCACAGTTATACAAGTTATAGCGAATCCCAATAAGAGAGCTGGTGTTTATGCTGCCTACGACTGAGATGGCGTCTGCAATGGGCAAACTTCAGGAAATTTTTATTTCTGGACAAATACAAATTTCCATGCTTTTAAAAACAATTTTGAATAGAAGAGTAATTTTACCAAAAATTCTCTGAAGTAATAGCCGCGAAAGTGTTTTGAACTTAATGGGTGTTTCAAGTCTACCATACGAACTCCTTGATATCAACGCTTTAGAGCTTTAGCTAAATCTTAAAGAAAAGCCAGGATCTTAAAGTCCTCTCTCACCAGTGAGATTGTTGGTGACCATAAGTTCCGCCAACCATCTCTGCAATGACGCAATAGACCACCTTCCATTTTCCCCCACCTCCCATCCTCTCTTTTTTGTCTACGAGGATGACTTAATAATTACCTTATGGTGATTAAGCATTTAAACACGGGTTATGTGAAATTTTACAGACTGCGGCCGGTAAAAGATACAATAAAAATATACCAAATGTAAAATAGACCACAATGATTCATGATAAATGAACTCGGATGATATTTTCCATCGAATTTCATCAACTCGCAAACGTCACTCTCGCAAAATATCGATAATTTTCATATGAATCAATAAATTGTTTTTTCCATGAACCTCGAAAAGGTTTGAAATCTATTTCCTGCAGATGATCTTCTTGTTAGCGCTGAACAATAGGATCATTAGGATAGCATTCATTGAAAAAGCCTCACAATTTTCAGAACAATTCAGGGAGAAACAGTCGGGCTTAATTAATCATTGATTAAACTATAAAATAGTAAGAGAATAGCCGCTAAAAGCAAGAGTTATGAGCGCAAGAGTTTTCGGTTCCGATGTTTCAGCATTGTGTTCAATCACGCGGTGATTTAATAAAGGCACTCGGACTGGGATTCATATTACGTCCGCTAATCATAAAATCTCGCCAACTGACCCTTGACCTTTTCAAATCGATTGCTTCCGTTCTGAAATCAAAACTTCGCCGAGCATACATAGTTTCCACTTGGAATGCTCCAGCATTCCAACCTCACTCGACCACGCATCGAAAATGGACTGGATTAACAAAGTAATGATTAATCAGCGTTCGCCATAAAAAAACGCCAAGTCGAATGGAAAAAAACATTGGGGATTGAGGGGGATTTTGCGGAGTGGAGGGAATGAAATATGTATCTACATTTTTTCCACGAATCGGCGACTTTTCCGGATAAAAAAATTAAAATAATGATATCCGATTTCTTTGATTTGAGATATTCAATTAAAAATGGAATTTATTCGCCTCGTTAAATGTCACCAGGAATCCGGCAAGTCGGTTAGCTGGTTCCATTTGAGCAGGAAAACAAAGAAAAAGCCGAAGTCCTGTGAGTATCGTTTCGTCAGAATCGGAGATTTATGTTTTTACGAATCCCAAGTGTCACGCGAGGGTGAGAATCGCGAAACTTCTGAAATAAAAGAATAGCGATTTCCAATAGCAAAATGTAAATACGAGATGCTTTTGAAATATATTTTTCATGCATAAGTTTATTTTAAGTTGTAATTATTTACTCGTTATAATCACCCAATTACTTTTTTTAAGGTCACATGGAAAATAGAAAAATACCTAATCAAATTGGTAGGTATTTCACTTGTGAAGATTTTTAATATTTATATGTGTCGTTAAAAACAAGTGTCTAAATAATGGCAAAGCAGAGAACAAACTCTGATATTAGTATAGATGTGGTCACGAATGAGTGCATTCTTAAAAGCAATCATCGTCATAACAACGATTCACGGTTAAGTTAATAAAAATCACATTAGGACAATAACATTTAGCAGCAGCTATTGCGATGCTTTTGGTATCACATTATAATTCTGTATTGCAATTGTAAAGTGCATACATTTAGCCAAAACCTTGTTCCTGGTGTCCAATTGATCTTACTAAACGTGTTCAGCAATTTTCAAAATTTTTAAGCAACAAGAATAGGAATTTTCCGCGCCCAAATTAATTAAGCATGCTTGGATCTATTCAAAATCACGGATCTAATTGTTTAAAGTTTGCTTGCTCGCAAATGCGGTACTTATGCAAGCATAAATTGACCCCATCTGTTTCAATAAATTCCAATAACTTTGGTAATTGTTATTTTGCAAGAGCCACCCCACCGCTTAAACGACATTTTGCGCCAACAGAAACAGCATTCATAATTCTAGAAATAAAACACATCGAATAATGTTTCGCTGTGAAAATTGTTGAGCGTCACTGAAAATCCCCGCTCTGGATTTTTGTTTATCAGTTCCCGTCCGCTGCTGTGTGAAGGAAGGGACAATATTCCCTTCTGAAGGAGGGGAGAGACAAACGCTTTATCGTTCGCACCTTCGCCATGCTCCTTTGAGAACAATTTTCACCCCTTGTAACGTTATCATATGGCCGCTAACTAGAAGGATAGGGGTTCAAACGCAGATGACGTCACTGAATGGCAAAAACCCGAAGCTATGCAATTTTTTGAGAATCTGATATTTTCCGTTTACTACAGGTTTTACTGTGATGAGAACTGCCACCATACAAAAAACCATTGATTATGACATATCATGAATTTAATCTGTTTTAAGACTGCAATAGGTATGAATAATATTTTGAATATTAGAAGTAATGGATAGTTTAGTAGTACAAGGTAGCATAAATACATTTACATTTATGGGCACCAACTTGGGCAAAAAATCATACAGAAGTCAACAAAACTTTACACTGTAGTTAAAAATTCTTTCCGTATCTGCAAAACGCTGAAATTTGGCACGTGACGTAGGATTAAATGATGATAAGCAATGCGGGTTCAATGTACGATATTAAATGCTAAAGAGCTGTTCTTTCCTCATCCTTATATTACGAATAGATATCCTAGAATATAAATACATATAGAATTTAAGTAGTAAATAGTAATGAAATTGCGAATTGCATTTTATGGATACATTTTTAGCCTAGAAAACATTAATTTGCGGCAATTAAACATGCTTTACAAGTCTGGAAACATGTCGAAAAATCGAAGGAACAAGGCAATGGGTTACAAGACAGGAATAAAATGGGACTTACATGAAGTAGAAAGACTAAGTGCGATGCAAGTAGTTAAGGAGGAGGGTATACATTAAATAGCAAATTGACTTTGGGCAATACTTTAAGCGAAGACGGTCATTGTTATAACGGCTTGACGGTAAAACCTGGGTTAGCCTGAGAATTTTTTATGAAGAGGCGGGGCTCGACGAAATCTGAAGCAATGTGTTGGAAAAAACATGAAAGCAGATCGAAGACTTTTGAAATGAGGACCCGGAGAAACTTTTTGGACGATGATGAAAAAAATTGAAAACTGTTGAAACGCAGGGCATTCGAAGGCATAAAAAACGGTGTTACAAAATAATGAAACCTAATGGAAATTTAAGGCCTTGTCGGAAGAAAGGATGCAGTTTGAGGGAGGAAAGAATTGACTTTTAGGATGGTAGGGAGAGTGGAAAAATACTGAATAGATACCTGAAAGAAGAAATAGAGCAGGATGGAGGCATTTAAATTGTGCGGAAGTTAATTAAAATACGCAACGCGATAATTTTCAGGGACTGTACAAAACTTCCCTCTGATTAATCGATAAATACTGCAAACAAGATATTATAGGAAACCAATTCGTTTTGTGCACGAGCATGATCACACGAATTAATTGTATATTATGTGTTGACACGGCTGAATTTAATGACAGTTGAGTATTTTTATGGTTTTGTCGATTCGGGCAATGAAAATAGTTCGCCTTTGTGTATTTTTTTTTGGATTATGAGATTTTCTTCTATCGGTGACTAAGTCACTGATCCTCTTCCTGATTCGTATGCATCGGGTTCGATAATCATGGGTGGCATAGTTAAGTTCATTTCCATACCTGTTTGTGATTCTCACACACATTTCTTTCAAAGTTCGTGGTTGGAGGACGGGGTAAAATGTGTTAAGAAAGCATGTAGATGGAAAAAAGAACAGGCTACAAGCCTATGCTGAAGCAAGAAGAAGAAGAAGAAGATCGAAGAAAGAAATAAAAAATGCAAATACAGCGGCGTGGGTGAGAGCGGGCGAGTACGAAATCGGCGGAGGGAACGCAGATCTTCAAAAGACATTCCGTTAATTCTCTCAAATTGCAATCGAACTAAGACAAGCCGAACAAAATTAGGAAGAAAACTTAAACGCAATTGCATTGCTATAAATTTCCATTAGATGATACTTCATTTCGATAAATCTTATCGTTAAATAAAAACTCCCCGGGATCTTCATCGGGACTGAAACTGTCAACGTTTCCAGGTTCAACTCATTCTTCACTCCTTGCGAGCCGGACCTCGACACGCCGCCGCGGCCGGCCGCTTTGGAGGCCCGGTGAAGGTCCTGAAACGACTTTATCCACCTCAGACGCACGGAAATTGACGGGAACTCCTCTCCCAACGCCAAGTCTAAACACTTAATCTCGTGTAAACCTCGTGTGCGATATAAAAATTATAAATACAATGTAAATGGTAAAATGTAAATTTCGCCTCAAATATATCTCTCGATATTGTATTACTACGGAGATATTCTTATGCTTCTATCGTTTCAACGAATCTGCAGCTTTGAACGAAACAGCACTATGGTTGATTTTTTTATGTACGTGGACTGGCCATTTTGCCTCATAAGATACATGCCTCAAACGCATCTTCTACGCATTTAACTGCTAAGGGTTAACGAGAGATTCAAATGGAGTTAACGAGAGCTTTTAACAAAACCAATTAACAAGGTCGTGTGGAAAGACCGAGTTCAGCTTACCGCAATGAGCAGGAAATGGGCCTGGGTATACGACGAGGGAATACACTTACCTGAAAATAAACAGAATTGTTAGAAAAAACGGGATAATTAGTACTGACAATTCCTAGGATATTATATTATTTTACTATATATACTTTATATTGCATGCAAAGTATTACCCCAGTAAAGCACATTTATGTAATAAGTATTTTATTTCTCTCAATTTTTTTCCAAATTCAACTAAATTTAATTAGGGAAGTAAATGTGTGACTCATTAAGCATAATAAACCTTCAATTTACATTTTCTAAGACGTGAGCAAAGAACACTTACTTCCCGGAAAGATTGCCTATCGCCAAAATTAATAACTGTGTATGAGGGTGAGATTTTCAGTTTCAATTAAGGCAATGCGCAGAACTAATATTAATATAAACATCCTTTAATCGTCCTTTGATTAACTATCAGGCGACAACCTTAAATGAGAAAACGTACCGTTGGCCACGGAAAAATTTAGTTTTGTAGACCCATCCCCAAAATATCAGTGTAAGACAAATTCAAGATTAAAAATAAAAAAAGGGCCGTTGAGGCTAACAAAAATCCCCGATTGAGAGAAACGCAACTCAATAGCAGAAAAAGAGTTTCGCGATATATATATATTATATATGTATATATCTTTCAGTTGGCGTGATGGCAATTCCTGTTATATTATCGGAAAAAATTCCCCCATCTCGAGTACGGCGCGCAAATGGAAAGTTTTATCCTCCCGCCCACACACAAAGTAATGCGAATCGAATATAGGGCGCTTTAAAATGAGTAACGCGTAACCGATTCCCTTTTATGAAAATCGTAATTTTTTCTCGCTGGAGGGCGTAACTCCGGAGTAGAAACAAAATTAATTCCTCGAC
>LYUA01000211.1:243391-253656 GCA_002093875.1 Calopteryx splendens | reverse complement strand
TAGCGGGTAACTCCGATATATAAGTTACTAACGCGGGATTTCCCGTAGTTTTCTTACTTGATTTTTAGGTTAGCACACGGTTCGGCAACCTTTTGTCGTGGGCCGAACAGCAAAGTTCCGAAAGATTGACGTGCCCTTAAATCTTATCGTTTGCCTTCAAAAGCAGTACCTATTTAAGGGGCGTCCTCGCTTTTCGGGAGCTTCTCGACCACTACTTCCTCCTCGTTCGCTTGCTTTATTTCTCCGACCCCTCTCTCCGCAGCTTAAAAACAAGTCCAAATTGGCGATAAATGCTCCGATCGTAAAATTAGCTTTTTTCAAAAGAAAATTCATTCGGAATTTCTTAAAATTAAAATGTTGTTAGAGTACTTAACGCCACGATTCATAGCGAAATGAAAATTCAGTGAGAAAACAGCCAATTTAGCATATGGATTCTCCATTCGTGATCGAACTTATGAAGGCTTTCTTTAAAATGGAGCAAGTTTTATAAAAAAAAAAGTACAAGAAGTGGGTATCAAATGGAGGAATTAAGGGGAATGGTGACGAAGTCAGCATGCTCCGCTTCGGAGATGACATAACTGTTACAGCAGAGAATCCAGGAGACCTAGAGGCATCACTGAACGTAATGGATGAAACACCTCGAGAACATAACATGAAAATCTGCAATAAGGAAACTAAAATACTAGTGTGCGAAAGAGAGAAGCGGACAGCAGACGTACAGCGGCAAGGAGAGATATGAGGACAAGTGGAATCCATAATATGGGGTGGAAGAAACTCGCCGGACATCAAGCGCAGTATAGTTCAAACCAAGAAAGCGTTTATGATGAAGAGGCAACTGCTATACTCAAAGAAGATAAAGTTACAAACAAGGGAGAAGTATGTCAAAAGGGCATTCGTATGGAGCGTGGCCCTCTACAGATCAGAGACATGGACCGTCAGAAAAGCAGAGCAGAGAAGAATAGAATCCTTCGAAACCTGGTGTTGGCGGCGATTTCTGAAGATCAAATGGACGGGTAAAATTAGAAATGAAGAAGTATGCAGAAGAAGAAAAGACCATATGGAGACCACCATACTGAAAAGAAAAACCAGATGGTTTGGTCACACCATGAGACACGACGGATTTTACAGGAACGTAATGGAAGGGAAAGTCCCGTGGGGAAGACTAAGGGATAAATACTTAGTTGGATAGATAGGATAAGAGGAATGCAAGAAGGAAAACCTATTGTGGGGCGAGGAAATTGAAATGAAAATGGGAAGAATGGAGGGCTGCAGTCAGCAGTTGCTTGTTTGACCTTCTCCTACCCCATGGATTCTTCCTCGCCCTCTTGTCTGCGTGCCTCTTTTTTCTGAACCTCTAGTTAATTTAATTCATTAGGACACCCGGCGAAACTTTAGCAATATTCTGCGTGAGACTCGTTCTACCCACGGCCGCCCAGCATTGTAGTGCACAGGCGCTCGGGGTTTAAGGGAAAAAGCCAAATGTTTTTTTCTGCCCGAAGTCTCCCCGTTCCCGCATCTGTGCTGATTTATGGGTCTTCGTCAATGACCGAGCAGTAGCGGTGTCTTAGTTTTCCTACCAAATGAAAAAAAATGTTTTTGGTGAAATTCTCTTGTCTTTTTCTTTCTTAGTTGGTGCAGCATCTATCGTTATTGTAGCCAATTTTTCTTATTTTTTGGATTTTTATTGATGAGAGTAGTCCGATGTTGGCAAACGTCATGATTGATCATACTCTTATTTTGATAAGAGTATAAGTAATCACTCTGCTCTGCTAAATTCGTGCGTCATAAGGTGTCTTAATATAAGTGAAATTCTAACATTATGAGTTACCTATGACAAGATTGGCTTGGTATCCTCCTATATCCGAAATTTCTTGCCATCTTCGGACTCCTTCTTTGTAGCTAGCTATCCTAATTGGCTCCATCCTGACAATCTAGAAGCTGGTTTTATAATGATTTAATGAAGCTATTGACTGCCAAAATCTTACTTTTACATTTGGTTGTAATTTTCGGTTAAACACGTTATTCGTCTGGTAGTGAATATTGACAGAGGAAATAAAATATACTTTTTTCCCACGTTCTTCAAATGAATCCTTTCTTAATTTTTACAGCAATGAAAACTTCGTCACTATTAATTAATTAAAACGTGAATTTTGCGTGCATTAATTCAATGCAAAAGATAAAATTAGTTTACTGTATTCAAATATGTCATAAAATTGGCATAGGATAATTTATGCACCGAAAGTAATTCGTTAATGTCTTTCAGCAACATATCTGTATCTACTTTAGTAGAGTGTAAAATAAACTGGTTAGCTTTTATTTTTTGAAAAGTATGCATGGATCAGCGCTTCTGTAAGCTTTAGTGTCGTTGCTATATTCGAAACGGAGCGATCGAGGGATACACCGAGGGTTTACTGGGAGTGTGCGATTTTCGGGCGAAGATGCATTGACGTCCGAATGTCGTTGCTCTTTGGAACACATCATTCTCTTGACCTTTGAGTTCCCTTCCACTTTTGAGTTGTGAGGTTGTCGTTGATTGATAGAGTATTAAATGCTGCAGCATGGAGAATGATTCTGGGAAACCAGTGCACGCTCGTATTGCTTACAGGAGGAACGCTTTATTCGTTATGGTAGTGTCGTAACCGCGCAGTTTGCGTCACTTCAGTACGTTGAATTTTCGTTATAAAGAGAGAATAAATGAGTGGAAAAAATTGTACATTCTTGGAAATAATATATTGATGAAGTATCAAGAACTACCATAAAGTCTTGCCTGACTGTTATTTTATTGTTGTCATTATTTTTTTTAATCGCTGGACAATTTCTGTTATTATAACCACGTAAATCATTCAAAAAGCTATTTTCAAATCACTAGTTGAATATGGTGCTCTCTACTTCCGCAGCTGAGCTTTAATGTCCTATTTCCGAAAATATCTTCCTCGTGATAATATTGCGTTAGATCAGAGTCGAATTTGGAGTATTTTCTCAATAAACGATACAATTTTCGCTGTTGAATCTCCCAGTTGAATCCTGGTTACATTTCGAGCGCTCACGCAGCCTGGCCCGAGGTAGAATTATGGAAAGCCAAGATAATCGGAATATGGTTTCCGCAAATTTAAATGAGTTTACAAATAAATCTTCTTGGTTCCAAGCGATACTTTACTTCACAATTTCACTCGTAAACGATGATAACACCACCATAATGAGACGAAAAAAGTTGGCTGCAGCATGTTTTAGAATCTACATGGTTGAGATAGCTATGGAATATACCGATATTTTTGAGTAAATTATTTTTATAAAAAGGGCATGTTATACTTCCATTTTAATTTCTTACGAGAATTAATATTAAACAAGGCTCAAGGACATGCATTTTGCATTGATTTCCATATTTCATTTTGCTCTCAAAAAATGTTTCATTGAAGCAATTGGTTCTTCTTGGTTAATTAAATAGATTTCTCATAGTTATGGTTTCCTTAACTTCTTTGTCCGTTTCAGATCGTCAGCCTTGAAGAAAGATATTTCGAAAGCAATGGAAACTCCGATATTAACGAAAATATTATCTATAAATGCCTAATCTACGCTGAGTGCATGCCATTTACTCGGATATTTCCTAGGTGTTCTGTAAACATAGACTAATAAGGACCTTAAGTCGACTTAGTGGTGCTACCATTAATGTCCTCAAAATTTCAAATTGAATTCCCTCGTACGGCTTTTAGGTGGTCGTCAGACATTTTGGTTTAGTTGGTGTGAAATGCAAACTTGAGCATCAAGTGCTAATTCATCCTTAATGCAATCCATCTTGAACTGTAGGGAGTAAGGGAATACTCGCTAATGGGGTTATCAATATTTTATGCGGGTAAGAGTTAGTTGTAGCTTTCTGTGGCCGATCTGCGAAGGCAAGCAAGCCATTAATAGCATGGTATGTGTTATTTAGGATTTTAGAAGTAATTGGAAGGCCTGGAATAATTAATATCCAGTTCAATTTTGATTTTCAAAAATTGGAGAAGAAATATTCTAGCCTATGCTCAGAATGTTAGTTATGCATCTCTCTTTAACTTTCCCTGTATATACTTCCGATGCCCTTCCATTTTATGAATATTTTAAAGCAGCCCCAAATCAGTCTACACATATGGTTCTCAAGGGAAGTTATCGGAATAATTAATGTTCTATCTCATATATTTTTTATGATTACATGCATAATAGGCAATTGAATATTGATCGCATCATCAATTTTTACGAACCCTGCGAATTTCCGGATAATAGGTCTGTTCCAATGGTGATGGAAAATTCATCACCTTTTCGTGGATATAAGCCTAAGATCGGTAATATCCTGCGACAATAGCAACATTTGATTGCCTCGTGGTGGTTGGTTGAACATACCTGGCTAGGTAGGCTGATTTTAGGAGTTTTAATAAAGAAGCGGTACTAAATAGGACACTCGGCCTAACCTGGGAAACAGCACATTTACCAGTTCACACAAAGATCTCATTTAGAAGCCTCCTCAGACATCGATATGTAAGCGGCTTAGCTTGGTCATTTAATTAACTTAGGCTTACCCTAGTTCCCAACGCACACATGCATTTAATTGCTCTCAGGAAATACTTATAATAGTTTTTAGCATGCTATCTTCCATTGATAGGCTTTGAATGATAACGTTATATATTTTTTATGATTGATATCTCATAATGGCCCTCAAACGTTGATTAACCTTCTTCTCCATCCATTCTTACTAATAATCAATTCACTCAGTGTGGTGTTCTTTTTACTATCTTTCCCTTGCATCGGTTAATCTGAAACTATCACATCTTTTATTTTATTTGGTATTATTATTTCTTTCTTAGTACTCGCTATTCCTAATTTGCTTTCGGTCTGCATAACTTCAAGTATATCTCCCCTTTTCCATGTGCAGTTAGGCACATTCTCATTCCTAGCCCAATCGGTAATTTAAATTTTTTTCTACACCGTCATATCTTTAAACACTTCACATAGAATAGCATAACCCAAAGAGCTGTATTCTCGTCAATGGGATATGCCAACGAATGAGAGTTTAACATGCTGTTTTAGTCTCAGTGATAGACTATTTTTTTTTAACGCGCGGTTCGATAAGCGGTGCTAAATTATTTCTTTTTTAACTACCATTCAGTTCCTCGAATTTTTTGTTTACATTATGAATAAACCATTTCGTAATAGAGCAATAATACAAAATTAATGAGTTTGACTCATTGGTACATCCAACAAATAACTGATAGTTGATTAATCTAGAATTTAAGCGAATCAAAATTTGGAAAACATGAGGAAAATGAAAAATAATCATTGAATTCCGATTTTAAAATAATTTATAATTTGTTTTTAAAAGCTGCATGAGAAGTATTTTTCAAGCAAGAAATTTTTCTGCAAGAGAAAAGCTCATTATAAGTATTATCATTATTATTATTATGAACACAATAGGAAATTCCGTGGTAGTTTTCTCCAACGTTTCTTTGGATATGTGATCTCCGATCCTGATAGTTTCACTTAGTAACGCTTACATATGTTTTCTCTCAAAGTAGAGCTGATACCTAAGAAGGAAAAAATATCTCAAAGAATTAACCAGTTTATTAACTACTTTATTACTGCACTCGATTGCTCCTAACCACCGTGGGTGGACGGGCAGCTTTTTGCGAAATGGTCATTCCAGCACGAGCAAGTAATATTTATCTCAGCTTAAGTACTGAGAAAAAAGCATGAGCACGTGCTGGCATTCGCGGTAAAACATTTGAAGTTGGCTGCTAGAAATGAAGACAAATTGCCAATGAATCTGGGCGAGCTGAAAAACATGAGAGTGAATTGCTACAGTTCGGGGCCGGTGGCCAAAAATCATGGCAGGCTGCCAAAATACAGGGATGTGCGTAGATTAAGCCGGATAGATCTGTTAGAATATGAAAAGGCACTTGTCTAAGTAGCACTTAGCCATTTATTATTTTAAGAAACACTTGGTATAATCCCGCATACATAATTTAATGCCGCACGTGTAGGCACGGGACCCTATCACTTCCGAACATCGCTCGATCAATGGCCGTCTTTAAAACGAGGGTGTGAGAATCATGAGAAAGTCACTTTTAGTGTGAAGGGTTAGGTCCTGAGAACTAACTCCACGCGGGGACGGGGCTTACCCTGTAGTCTGTGCCAAACTGTTAGCAAATCCTTGTCGGCTCCATATTTTGGCTCGGGAATCGATCTTCTGACACAGACTGGGCGTGGCTGATGTCGACTTTGGGTCCTTCCCCCGGGAGAAAGGCGTTTCTCTCCGCTAAAATTCCACCGAGAAACGACGGTGGTTCCAGGATTCCTTTGGCTTGCTGACCAGTGGGACGGATTGGTCTTCCTCAGCGTCGATTCTCCATAGCCACTAGCGGGGACTGCGTTTCGCGAAAAATAATGCTGCCTTTCGTTCTTCAATCCTCGGAAATGACACGAAAGCCTATGTACTCGCTAGGTATCGTATTAACTCAGAGTACAATCTCGATGAATATCGAGAAATAAGTGATGATATTAAGCACCCATCATTCGCTTGGAGTTTCTTTAAGGTCACACCTTTTAAAGCGAAACCATACCTTTGTTTTTTGTGTTGGCTAAACATATATAGGGACCGGAAAATGAAAGTACCTCATTTTACATACATAATTTATTACATGTTATTTAATCAGATTTCACTTATATTAGATCACTTTGCTTGGTTTTATCCTACGTTCAGTATTTTCCGATTCTTCTATAGCGTAAATATGTGTGCTTTGTATTATAGCGTGAATATATGAATGCTTTGACCATCCGTATATTTTTATATTTTTCTATTCATTGACTTCATCATCAAAAATGAAAATTCTTCTCTAACTTACTTCATATCTATTTTTTGCTGTTGACACTGATTAGGTGCTTCATTTTTTATGTTTAATATACATTCTCGATATAAGGATAAACTCTGGGTAAACCCTAACTCTCTGCTTACTAATGCTCTTAAACATGATGCCAATTTATTCTCTCATTAACGCTGCTAAAGGCCACTGTTAAGAATTATTCACGACTTTCAATAATTCAATTTGAAATTTAATGGTAAACAATTTACTTTCATAAAATGCTTGCAAGCTGTTTCGACTCTTCGAAGTTTTTTGTCCTCTTTAACATTTATAAATGAGTTAAAATTATTTAAGTTTTTCAATAGTCATCTTAAGTTGTTCTAATGAGTTTATAAAATATGCCAAGTGCATTATATCAAAGAAAGAGATTATAATGTGAACAGTCAAAAACCGTGTTGGAGAAATCTTGCTCCTTCATCCGAGCCATAACTTCATATGAGTGACTCCTACTGTGAATAATGGGTGATGGATATTCTTTTACGGCTTTTCGAAGGAGTGGGAAAATATGACGGGTGCTGACGATGTTACATTTGATGAAAAGCTTCGGGAGCTATCGTTTAAAGGTTGGCTTCCGTTGGTCTGACCTAAATAAATAGGAAACAGCTTTTGGAGATCCTTATTAATATATTTTAATCTAAATATTTGATTGTTTATTTTGCACTTAAACTAATGCTGAAATTTTGTTGAAATTTTTGAATTTGAAATTTTTGAATTTTTAATTTGAAAAAGTTGAAATTTTCTACAGGCTTAGATGGGCACCTTCTTAAATACTTAAGTTTCTAAATATTTAATTACGTGGATCACGAGGGAGCTCAGAAACGTTTTTCAATGGCGTTAGAAGGGGAAAACGAAATATTTCCGTGCAAAACAATTTTCATTCAGTAATTAAAATGTGAAATAATTTAGCCACTAGCATGAGAGTCTTATTATTAGACGAAAATTACCTAGCTAATAGATTAAACCTAATTCTTTTAATCTTTCTTCCTATCTCGCTCGAATTTCGGAAAATATTTCACTCAAACGTGAATATTTCGCCCCTCCCAAGGAAAAATGTAACTCATTAACAAAATTTCGTGGTTGATTAAAATGTACACGAGTTTATAAGTTGAAGTAGTATGAAATATATTATTACTGAATTTTTTTGAGTCCTCACTTTTTATATTACATTTATATATATGATTTATCTGATAATCAACTAACGTTGAAACTAATTTTGCCGATATGAAATTAATAAATAATGAGATGTGATACTCTTCCTTCGGTGGTGGCTTTGCTAAAAAGTACTAAATACAATGCTGAGGTTTCGTTCACGCCTGTTGCAGGAACTTTGTGTCAAGTTAAAAATTTAAACGTTTGTCTGTAAGTAAAACCAAACCAACTGTAGTAAAACCAAACCAACTGTAGTAAAACCAAACCAACTGTAGTAAAACCAAACCAACTGGGAAAAATGTGAAATATATAGTTGTTTATTTTAAGAAGATGGTTTTACCCTAGATTGGCCAAATTTTAGTTCCATAAGATAAGCATTGGGTTCATATCAGAGGTTTCCTTTAATGCATATATAATTTACTTGCGTTCATGAAAACAAATCGGCAGTTTACTCTTAAAAATCTACGGGTATGAAGACACTATTAGCGTAATAACAAATCCATGGATTTAAGAAAGAGGCGTTAAAGAAAATGAAAAAGAGAAGGGACAAAGAGCTAAGGTTTATTAGAGAATTAGGAAATAGATAGGCAAGAACGCAATTAGGTACTTGAAATTAAATTGAGAGAGAAATTTTATTGCGGTCAAATATTGGCTAAGTAATTTCCACAATTTCTAAATATTTAGGGAAAATTGCAAGAATGTGTGCAAAAACACTATGCAAATATATATATGGTAAGCCACTCGCCTATAGGTACTATACGAGTACGCAAGCTCGAGGTAAATTGCAAAATAATTATAGTTTTGGATTTCTGTATGACTGGGCATTTAACGATAAAAATTAAAATTTTTGTTTCATTACATAAGCATTAATAATTCGAATTAATAATTTCGAAATTAATTATTCATAAAAAAAATATTCTGCTATTACTTTTTATCTATATTTTTTTTTTAAATAGTCACTCAATATTATTTTATTGCGTTAATATTTAGAATAAATTTTATTTCCCTGGTCTTAGGTATATAATTAATAAAATACCGTTTCAAAATTCATGGAGGAAAGACCGAGAATATTACAAATATTATTTGAAAAATCTTTCTGTATTAATTTAATGTCACCAACTGCTCAATCAAAGATAAATTCATAAGGTAAAAAAGATATTAACTGCTCAATAATTTGTTTGTTGTAGCTAACTACTTTGCTTGTTTTAGTGTAATCTCGGTGAGAGAAATTATCATCCCCACCAAATTAAATTAAGTAGGTAAGTCAGTTTATAATTTGATTTTAAATGCGAAAATGATAAAATTTCTGTCGGTAAAATAATTGTATATACAAACTGGAAAATTTGGGCAAGTCTTTCGGCAGAAAAAAATGGAAATTTTATCTGTTCTATGTCATCCATCTAAAATCAAGGTTTCGAAAGCATATTAAAAAAAAACAAATAGTTACCAAATTCCAAGTGCAAATTCCTGAAAATTGAAAAATCTTTTATTTCCGTAGGGCATTTTCCCGCTTCGACATTTATATCGCGCATCCCCAGAAGCATGCGCGTTTATGTATGCTCCCGTCTCACACGAAAACCTTCAGTCGCTCGTGTGGACATTTTTTGCTTTCATTTTCGAATAAAAGATAAAAACCCTGCGGAGGAGTTTAAAGCTCATATTTTCCTGGATCACGGGGCGATGTTTCCGTGTGACTACAAAGGCGCAGAAGGGTACGCTCAACGCGCAGGACTTCCCGCTCAACGAACCGGTGGCTTCGTTTAAGGGACCCTTCCTTGTAAAAAGGCATCCACTCCCCCCTCCCATTGACGTGGTGATGTGGCTCTGTCGAAAATCGAAAGGCGAAATTTTATTTCGGTCCTTTGCTCTCTCACTCTCTCTTCCACTCGCCCTCACCCCTCCTCCCCCGCTCTCTCTCCTTCTCTCAGAGGCAGGGGTCGCCCCCTCCCACCTACCCTAGGGGACGTGGGGGAGAAGGGGGGGAGGGGGCGACTCCCCCGGTGATAGGGAACCCTATCTTCCCGACGCTGCCGTGCAAACATAATGATGACGAGATGAACCTCCTTCCGCGGGAAGGCGCCACTGGGCGGGAAATTGAATAAGCGCTTTTAGGCGACGACGCGGTGCGAGAGGGAGGCCCTCTTATTCGATATGGAACGGATGAGGAGTGGGCGTCCCAGGGTGGATGGAGGCGGTGGATGTGGAGAAAGGGCGGGCGGGGGGGGGGGT
>LYUA01000211.1:49103-59746 GCA_002093875.1 Calopteryx splendens | reverse complement strand
GTTAAGTCTTATGTGAGACTCGTCATTTTCACTGATATATTATTACGACATCTCCTCGGGAAAAAGTTGTGCAAAACTTTCCGGGCCGACTTTACTAGGATTTATTGGCCCAAGGTTGGGAAACATCTGAAGTTAATCTCCGCTCGCAAGACTGGAAGGGGGGGTGGGGGATATTTACGTATGGGGGGATGGCTTGTAATTCGCTGGGGGTGATGAGAGTTAATGGTTTTGTTTTCAGATATTCACTCTCTTAGCACTGAATTATTTAAGAGAGTAATTAAGACGCACCTTGTTGCAGGAAGGGTTGTTTAGGAAAGTTTACTAACTCTTAACCCCTTTCCCCCATGTTATTTCATCCGATGCAAATGCGACCATTTCACCCTTGCTTTGGAGTCGAAAAGATCTCAACTCATTAAATAAATTATTAAGTTATTTTAGCATGTATTTATCGCTGGACACAGCATCACATAAATTGGTTTATTCACAGCCGGGATTCGCGAAATCGGAAGGAATCTGCAGGACAGCAGAGACAGAAAAGGGGGCATTGAAGCGAGCGATACCTCTCCTTTTTGCGGGAAAGAAGGAAATTGGGAATGGCTGACTGCTCCCAGGCCATCGCTATTTCCCAGGAACAATCGAAGTTTCTCTCCAGACCAGTGCGGTTTCTCGGGCAGGCCCTTGTTCGGCATCAGTTTGCTCTGAGTTCCGTCGAGGGGAATATTATGCGATATCATCCCGGTATCTGGCAGTCACGAGGTATATACACACACACACGTGTGCTCACACAGACACACATACACATACGCACATAGTTTTGTCTCTTAGCGTCTCGAGTTCAATACTGCTATAAAATTTAATTTCATCCTTTCCCTTTTTTCAATTCTCTCATTGAAGCCTCGATGTTTTTCCGTGCGAATAATTAGAGACTTCCCAAACACCGAATTCACGTAAACTTCCTGTTGAGTGAAATGCGTGAACTAAGCGAATTAAGTTGTTCCTCACATTTTGACTGAATTTCTGATTAACTGACTTCGGTGTTGACAAAATTAGCAGCTGTAACCAATTCTTTTCGCATTCCGTCATTTGAAAAATTCTCTCAGAAAAGTATTTGTGCCTCATCTCTGTTGTTAATTATGGTTTAAGTAATCAATCACGCCTTCTGTGTCGATTTTTTTTCTTTCGTCTTAATGTAAACACCCCACTGTCCTTTATCCCAGGAAGGAAGACATAAGCACAAATGCGGTTTGCTTCTTATTGAGCAGTTGCTCGACACCGCTCCCATTCCACTCTTCTCTCAAGTGTCGCCGCCCTTCCCCTCTTCACGTCACCTCTCATCCCCCAACTCCTTCCCTCCGACCGAGGCATGCCTCCTCCCCCCTGCCCCTCCCCCCTCTCGTGGTGATTATCCTCCCTCCCTCTCTCCCCTCCAACCGCCTCTCGCATAACTCCGCATTTGTCTCCAGAGAATCGAATTACACTCTTCCCCTCTCGCCCCTCCTCCCATCTCTCTCCTTCCCTATCATCACTCTCTCTCCCTCCCCTGTGCCCAAATGACAGAGGCCTTTCAAAGTTCTTACATTTGCCATATCATTTAGGGAATTGTAAGATTAGGATCATTTAGATGTGTGTTAGTTCTACCATTCCACTGAAAAACATAATGCACGGAGAGATTTTGACAACAGTATATAAATATGATTTAATTGCTTAAACGCCCCTAGATTGTGCCGCACCGGGCAACCCAGGTTATAGAGAGTAGGTAGAAGGTGATGTCCCCTACTCGAGACAGGAGTCGATCCCGATTGACCTTCGGGATTCCAGTCCACAGGCCTGCCGACCATAACTTCCGAGGTCGGGAGTTTTACTAAACATGATTCAACGTTATCAATCTTTGTTATAATTGGTTTTTTGACGTCCTCCATTTGCTAACATCATCCTTATCTGCTAACGTTATACTATGCATACTACATTTATCCATATCCTCGACAGGATTTGGTTATCTGTACTCTAAGTTGGAATTCGAGTTAGTTATTCATTGCTTAGAGGTTCTTCGATTAATACTGACTATTATGAACATTTAACGCTTTTACACGTCTACTACAAAACATTGTTGATAGTCTTTCCCCGTTATTTCAAATGCATATCTTTCCCTGCGCGAATACCTATGTAACGACATAAACATTTTCACTTCTGCAAACATTTTGTAGAATCAGTTTCAAGGATTTATAACTCACTCTATTCTCACGAGTACGCCAGTGATTTGCATGATTTTTTCTTATTTCAAATTTCCCTTATAATTGGGTATAATTAAGTGTTGGAAGTCAACGTAGGTTCCAGCATAGGCGTTGGCATGCCTATAGCAACTGCTCCTGGACGCTAACGCCATGGGAGTTGTGCATTTATGTATAATCTCTTTACACTACCTCTATTAAATTTTGAGATGAAGTATGTGTCTCTAAAATATATGTTATTTTCCTTTCAAAATGTTTATTTAAAATTTATTCTGTTCCCAGTTTTCCTTATCAGATGCATCACATGAAATTATTTTTGACAATTCTCGTCAACCATGTTGTCGTTCTTCGTTAGCGCCCATTTCTCCGCATTAAATCTCCGTCATTCCTCTTCGCGATCATGTAAGAAGGGATTCAGGATCGTCTTAATGAAGATGTTCGACGGCCCGCCTTTGCAATTCACTCTCCTCCCTCCGCCCCCATACCGCCCTCCTTCCGTCACTTGGCGTCCTTTTGAGGTCGATACTCTCTTCGAGATGCTGCTATTGTTATTTTTTCCGGCAGTTTCCTCCCTTCTCTTCCCCCACACCCCCAGTGCACCCCCCGCCAGTCGCCCACGGCTGAAAGGGAGACCCACCCCTTTCAACCCGTATTCCAAAGACCCTGGATTTGCCTTTCCGACTCCTTTTCCGACCCTCTCGGACCCCTTTCTCTCTCCCGGCAGCAGATACCCTTACCCGAGGCCCAGGCGGGCCCGAGAACGACCCCACCGACCTTTTTTTTACTCCATCCACAGCTTCCAACTTCTCTCCTCGCACCCTCTCCCTGCTTATTTCGGGACTCAGTTTGTTTCTCTCCCTCCGTTCACCAAAAGGGTAATATTTTCATTTCCCCTTTCCTTTCCCTCGACTCCCTGGGCCTCCTCGACGGCGAAGAGTAATAGAGCGGGGGGCCGGTGCGAGGGGAAGTGGAGGGAATGGGGAGAAGGGGTCAGACTTCGTTTCATGCCAGTCGAAGAGCTTTTAGTGGCAATTCTTATTTCCTAATTCCGAAATCTTCAGAACACGACAGCGTATAGTACACTTCCAGTCTGAGAAGAAGAATACAATTGTCGCCGTACCAAAAGCGACGGTAGTCACACTGTCAATCCATTTCATTTTCATGGTTCTTCTGTTGCACACCATCTCCCTCGCTTCTGATCTTTTTTCTCAACTGATCCTTTAGTCAATGCCTCACAGCCGTGGAAAAGTAATATTCATATGTAAGTTTTGATGAACTTCTTCCTTATATCTGGGCTCGCACTATTAGTCGTTAGTAGCTGCCTCTTCTGGAAGAAAGCCTTCTTCGCCATTCCTATTCTGCCTACTATATCCTTGTTTCTTCTTCTATCGCCCGTGATATTGATGCTATAACTAGCACAACACTTTCATTCGCTCAAGTGCGTTTTTTCCTATTCTAATTTGATAATATCTCCCTATCTTCTCCGATCGCAGATTAATGTCATAGTTTTATTCTTGCATATCTCTAGGTATTAATTTTCCTCTATCCATGGTCTAATATCCTAGTCAGATCTCTCTTTTCTATAAGTGTAGCTATATTGTAGAATTCGTTTTTCTCTTTGTATTCTTGCTCTACCTTTAACCATTTTCTCCATCTCGTCCGTTTTACTCTGTATGCACACGGTCAAGATCAAGGAAGAAAATGAGCAACCCTTCCTCATTCTTTTCTTTATTTTACCTTCTTTTCTGCTTTAACCCCATCGAATCACTGCATTCTGTTCTTTATTTATAGCTTGTATTAATTTGCAGATGCCCCTTTGTTATTACCTTGGGCAGCGATGAAAATTCGCTTTATTTTCCATCAGTACCTCACCTATGTGTCCCTTGTTGTGATGGAAACCTGAACCAAAGGGTTTTATTTTCGAAATTTTATTAGTTCCGATGATATTTCCTAGACTTCTGTTTCCTTGTTTTTATCATAAATCCTTTACTTCAGCGTCAAATTTAGCCCCGAGATAATACGAGGGAGGATAGGGGCAATACGCTCCATTCAATTTTACTTACATCTGAACAAGTAAATAGGGACATGTGTAATGCTACAAGTGGCTTATGGAGAAGCTTTTATTCCCTATAGTGCAACTCGAAAATGGTTTAAAATGTTTAAAGCTGGGAGACAATCAATTTCAAAGGAAGGCGGACCCGGAGTCCGGTCAAGCCACTGCTCGTACGGAAATAAACAATGATTCCACTCATTCCATTGCGAGAGATCGTCGAATAACGTAAAGAGAAATATTAGAAATATTGAAATGTTATTTGATGCCATCCACACGTTAGTAGCAGAAAAACTGATCATGAGGTGTGTTTGTGCGCGGTGGGTTTCGAGACTGCACATAAACGAGTAACAGTAAGTTCGCGTGCTGGACATGTATCTCGCTATTCTCGTCCTCGTTAAGGTCCAAGCCTCCCTTTTTCACATTCTCCATTGTAGAGAAACTCCTTCGTGGAAAGGGAACAGTTTCCATTGGGCGACGTGGACATGTTTCCACCTGCAACGGTTGCCGCTTAAGGAATACTGGAGCCAGGTCAATGAAAGTTCAACCCTACATACATTAATTGTTATGCTAGCATTATAGCACTAAGCTAAATTTTTGCATACTAAATTATTTGAACAAAATATCTATGAGAAAAATTTAATTGAACCAGCTAGGCCTCGTAGTTCGCGTTATGGTTATGGTCAACTGTGTCCTTATCTTCCGTATGTGGAGTGCACTTCATTTCCCTCTTAAATATCCTCAACAGATTTTCTAACTGGTCGCTTTTTCTTCATCTTCATTAAAACGATATAAAATAAGATCGATGAAAAATATTGTTTGCAACTACTCAACATAGCCTAAAAGGTTCTTATCCGTGGTTTTTACACCAACCGGAGTCTAAAAACCCCGAAAAAAGTGTATAGAATGATAAATCGCCGTCGAAACGACGGACGGATGCCTACGTTATGCTATAGATAGTTTTTGTGAGAATTTAAATGTTTGAAGGTATTTTTTATTTAAACTAATGGTTGTATTAGTTAGAGACCCATTAGAGCGATTTGTGGATATTTTTCAAAGGATATCCATCCAACTGCCAATTTTGAATTAAATCTGTGACTCAGTTAAGGGTCACGATCCTTGTGAGCCAAAAATGGAGTTTCAACTGATACAGGTGAATGGAATTAATAACCTTAGCAGCACAGTATGGAGATAATTAAGAAAGTAAAGCACGGAGAGTGAGATAGAAAACCGCGAAATAAATCGTAGGCCTGAGGAAATAGGTAGGTGAAAAACCTCATAGGTCAAGGGCGAATAAAAAATTATTGATAGAAATGATGAAAAGAGTACAAAAATTCAGGAATTGAGGAACGGCTGAATAAGAACTTTTTAGGCTATGTTTATTGATTTAAAACTATATTTGTCGTCAATTTTAATTTATATCATCTTCCGACACGCTATGGATATCAAATGTATTGTTACATATTGTTTTTTTTAAGAATATGGATAGTATTTGTTGTCTGCGGAAGTTAATCCTTCGTTTTTCTGTGCCATGAGAAACTTGTATCTTATGACGCTTCCTCTCTTTTCACCCTTATAACTGACATTAAAATTCCTTGTGAATTTGTAGATATTCCGAAACTGTCATTGGTACAAAAATGTGACACCATATGATCCCAGTATTTCTATATTTAAAGAAAATATAGCATCATAAGAGGAAAATGAACCCCTTTCTGCGTAGTCTAACGCGCGTCTAACGATGGTTTTTCCGAAAATTGCACTGCCTTTTCTTCTTCCCTCCCCAGATATTTATATATTTTATCCCCTCATAGCGGAGGGGATAAAATTTTTACGGGGCTACGTTTGGAAAGGATATATAATTATTTTCCAAAAATAATAAAAGTGTTCACCTTTATCAACACTTTTTCACATAATGTCTTGTTGCAATAAGGCCCCGGTTAACGGACTCTCCAACTGTCCGTTTCCTTCCATTTTTTCTGAAATCCATTCATTCTTAATTCTTTCTCTTTTTCTTTCACTGAATCTTTACTAAATTTTGGTCATTGTATACCACTGCCAACCTCTTACGTTTCCAGGGCTCAAAATCCCCTTACTAGTTTTTTTCCCGGGGAAGAGATTCACGAGTCATCTCCTTTCGAGATGAAGCTTCCAAACTAAGTACGTAACTCGTTTCTCCCAAGGGAGAAGAAAAAGATGAATTTCCAGGAGAATTCGATTCTCCAGATCCAAGTCCCTAACTTATCGGAGCGCCTTTCTCCGGTGGGAGATTCAATCACACAACCTAGCAAGTTCGGCGTACAGTTTTCTCCTGAGGAGAAAATGCGTATTGCGACAGTCATGTTATCAATTTCCTTTAAGGAGTATTTACATGAGGAATAATAACTAACGCTTCAGGGATATAGATTTATAAAATATTAATTTTTACATCACAAAGTCCCTACGTTGCCCGTCGTAAGGCTAAGCGCCCTGTCAAACCGATCTTCAGCCTATTTGTTCGTTTGCCAACAATGATCTTGGAAAAACCTTTATGTGATAATCGAATTTTAATTTTCTCTTTACGCTAATTTAAATTGTGAGAGCCTTTTAATAAAATATTTTTAATACATAAGTTTGCTTATTAGTCTCATTGCATTTCATAGTTAATATCCTCAAGGTTTAGCGGAAGAGGTAATGCTTTTGTAACATTCAAATAGTGTGCATAATATGAGTTGAAAGTTGAAAATATACGATAATTATGAATACATATTTCCTACTTCGGAAAATAACTTTGTTGAAACTAATCTAGGAATGACACATAAAAAATATTTCAACTCACTATGTTTGACTTCTGAAGTGACCTTCATTGGCTCCCGCAGAAACCTATTTCTATTTTGCTGCCTCAGCTGTCCTCCAACCTTAGAATAAACTGCCTAGGCTAACTGTTACTGAAGTGCAGTGTGAGTAGTAATGTTAAGTTGCGCGAATTTTATTTATATTTTCATCGTCTAGTAGTCATTTATTTTAATATTTATTGAGTGGTGTTTAATTTATTACTTTGTGTTCCAATTGTTGATTTAATACCGGTGAAGTTGTAAACCTTCGCGCATAACCTAGGTATTAATATTTTAGCAGTTAAGTAGTCATTTTTATTTATTTATTTTTGGTTTATTGGCTAGTATTTAAAGTGAATAGTTTATCATTATTACATTGTAAATTTGTTATCGTAAAGGAGATTTTGATTGTGACATGAAGCCAAAATCTGTTTTTGAACACGACGTAAAGTTAATAACTCTAGAGATATATTCCTTGTCACTTCCTAGGGAGAATCGATTGTAATGGGAAACTGACTGGAAGATTACAATCCGGCTAATGAACGGGCTTAATCGGTGACCCCGCCCACAAAACCTTCCCACCCCGATCCTATTCTCCTTACACCGATTCCATATCCATCCGCTGATCCTATCGATCGCCCTCTCCACGTTCAAATCATCTTCTTTTTCAATTTACCTTAGAAAAACGACTTGATTCATCCGCGATGATCGGTGGATGTTCATTTAATAAAGAAATGTAGTGTGGTCCTCGCATCCACCCTTGTGGCACTCATGAAATCAGATGCGTGGGCGACATCTCTCCGAAATGCAGATGTCGTCGCGGAAGATGCACTTTTTCTTATAATTTTGGAATTCGGAGAACGGAGAAAGGGGTGGAACTCCCCCTCCCTGCCGCGATATCTCTTAACTCCAAGCCCGCGCCCCTATTTAAAAGGTGATTCCATGGAAGCGCAGCAGCCCCGCGATGAGCGCCACTCAAGAGTAGGTAGTGAAACCTCGGGGTGTGGCACCGCCGCAGCAGTCAAAGGAATCCAAGAAGTTTCATTAAAAGAATTTCGGCTCCCCTTTCATCTCCAAAACACCGATTTAATCGCTTTAGGATTTCGAGACATCTTATTTTTCTTGTGATTTCGTAATTTTTGTAGCCAAATACTTAATATACCCATCCTACCTCAAATGTTTCCATAGAAGTCTCCTCCTAACCTGTCAGGTTACAATTAGGCTTGGCCGGTTCATCTAAATCTAGAGAATACCCCACAAGTCACCACACGAGCATGTTGCAGGTAGAATAAGGGAAGGAGAAAGGTGGTATACAAGATATATTAAGAGGAAAGGAGCGAGGTGTACTTGTTAACATTTTCCTCTCCTTGTGTTATGGTCGTGCGATCGGGAAAAACGAATTTTTGAATCTATCGGTTATTTCTCTAATTTTTATCACCATTATCCCAATTGGGGAAGTAGATAGTGCGGGGTTAGATTACTTTCTTTATATTGAAAGTAACATTGCACGATTTACATCTAATTAATAAGTTGAATCAAGCATTGGTTCTTTGATTCTCTAGTGTTTCTCATCCCAAATCACGTATTAGTTGCCGCTCATGGTCCTCTCGTTACATTTCTTAACAAATCGAGCTGCCTTCCTCTTTATTTGGTTTAATTCTCGGATCAATGTTTTTTTGAGTTGGGTCCCATATTCTCAAAGCATGAGTGAGCACTCTATGAGTGGCTTAACAAACGAGAAATTGCATTTTTCTTCCACATTTTTCTCTACTATCTCCTTTACAAATGCTAGCTTTTTTCAAGGTGGTGATCCATTTATTACGCTTGTTTTTTACGCATTTATTACACCTAAGCAGGATCCAATGTAACGTAACCTAAGTGCTTTACATGGTCATCAACGCTAATTGGAACGTCTCCGAGTGTCTAAGTGTTGTTCGTTCGCCAGTTCTCTCATTTAGGAGGTGTATAATCGTACAATTTGCATTTCATTCTAGACCTCTTTCCGCACACCATTCGTGAGTCGCTTGAAAGTAAGTCTCAGTCATTGTGACTCGTCATTTCCCAATAAATCACGGCATCGTCGGCGAGGAGCCTAATTTTCCTCTTTGATTTTAAACTGAAATCGCTAATGTTAATGAGGAATGGTAATGGTCCTGTATATCATCTATATATGCGTGTAACTTGAAAGGCTTTAGTTGATTTAAAAACACTCGTTATGTATATATTTAATGTTTCGGCCAAGAAAGGGGGATCATGATAATTTTCCATTGACTTTCAACTCTAAATACTGCTCACCGATCTTCTTTTCCCTAGCTAATTGCCTGAATAAATCCTTTTTTTCTTAGTACTTAACTTCATTATGTTTTTGGAAACTTTATTTAGTAATTATTTGCTGTAATCTTAATTTTTCGTTTGTATTTGCTTATTAATCCTTCATTAATCCAGGCTTTTATTCTTTTTGGAATTTTAGATTTCTCATTGCATACTCTGATAAATCAATAATATTATGTATTAAATTGATAAACCTCGAACAATCTTTGGAAGAATTTTGTTCTTCAAATACAGGACTCCAGTCAGTGTTTGCTACCAGATCTTTAAATTTACTAAAATTAACGTTTAACTTTCTTTGTAAGGTACTAGGTACTCAAAGATGCACGACCATTATTTCTCGCGATTGTTAGCGCAGGCATAGTTTTATCTGTAATGGCCATATGCATTACGTCTGCATTTTATTGGAGTTTTTTTACACCTAATAATATGATCTATACACGTGGATAATTTTTCTGCTATTCTAGTTGGTTTATTAATTAAACACTCTAATCCATAAACACACATTAAATTGTGTATAATAGTTCGTAATCGTTATTTCACATAAGAATATTAATACTCATATCAGCAATCGCAATTGAGTTATTTTTCAAGTGAACGGAAGGCATAAAACTTGAATGTTAGAAAAACGCCAGTCTGTGCTTAATTTCACTCTGCGTGAGCGTTTTTCCTATCTCCATGTCGAAGTCTGACTTCTCCTTAAAGCATCCTTGCGTTACTCATGCCTGAAAATGTACCCGCTTCCTCTCCTTGCGGAGAACTCAAACATTAGTTCCTCCGGACGGGATACTGTGGAGAAATCGATCGCATGTTCAAAATTTCACGCACTTGAATTCCGAGACATTCCGCGCTAACGAACGGGAGGTTGTAGAGCACACACTACATTCTTTTTTTTCCGTTGGAGAACCAAACTTTACGCGGATCATCGGATGCCCGAATATATCAATCGAGACTGAAAAAATTGAGGATTCTGGGAGATATCGCTTCACCTATTCGCCATGCACGCCCGAGTGAAGCAGCGAGACATGTACGAGTGTTCCCTTGAATCCCGCCCCTTATGCAGATTTCGAACTCTTTCGGAAAAGTGAGCACAGAAGCGTCGGGGATATGTCGAGAGGTAAGGTTTTGATGGTATGCAATGAGAAGGGAGGTCGGAGGATGGCGGCGAGGAACCTCTCCCTGCTCTCGCTTTAAAGGAGAGAGAGAGAAAGGGAGGTGATAAGAGAG
>LYUA01000210.1:495881-515119 GCA_002093875.1 Calopteryx splendens | reverse complement strand
TTATGATAATAATTTAGTGGAGCCACTACACTATAAGGACAATTTAAACTACTGGAAAAAAATAGAGGAAACAGACTCCAGCGATCATAGATATAAATACACCCTTTTTCTCGAACAAAATCAAAATGAAGCACCAAAAGAAACAACTATACTTAATTCTGTTACTCATCGATGGAAAAAAATTATTTGCCAATGCCTTTCCGATTAACGTTGCCCCACCTGAACATATTAGAAGACTCTCATCTTAAAATCCTTTCCATAAACCGTCACGTCGGGGCGACTCGCGGGATATGACGCAGATGTAAATGTTTCACCCCGATACGCCCGACTCAACCCCTCCCCGGCCTCGAAAATATTTCTGTGAAACTGATCAAGGCAAACGAGGAAGGTGGGTACCGGTAAGAACAAGGTCTGACTTCTTGACGTGAAAGGTGAAAATGCTAGCAAACCATGATAATGCCTTCAGCGTCATATCAGTCCTATAAATGTAGAGGCAGTCTCAGAGGTACTTCCACATCACTAGCTAGGATTTTAAGCAAAGAAAGGCTAGAACTTGCAGCCTAATCCATGAATGGTTTTTATGTTAAAAACTTTTTACTGGAAGAACAATGTTTATTTTTTCCTTCCGCTCAAAAAACTTCGACGTAAAACTTATTTTTTAACGAAGTGATTTCACACCGATATGGATGGAATTCTCTCAGCTTGGCACAACATTTATATTACTATCTCAAGAGAAAATAATATATCTCTCTAGCATATTTATAGTTGACTTAACCGGCAGGCAGCAAAATCATCGAATGAAAACGCAACAATTTTTCAGTAGACTTACTGAGTACAAAGAGATAAATTGTTTGAGTTCTTTACATTCATTGGTAGAAGTAAATTAGATAATGTAAATTAGATAATGTCCAACGGCGGCTACAGTCATTTCTCACCATTGATTCTTTATAGATGGAAATCACAAATAGTAAATCAGGTGATCAGGACGGAATTAGAAACCGAGATCTTTAGATTATCTAAAATACTTGTTCCCCGACCGACTAAAGAAACCAGAATATATCAACATCCTACGCTGATAATGTTCTATAAAATAGATTAATCTCACTATGAAAAATCACCCCAAAACCCGATTTGGTGCAGATTTAAAAATAAGTTCTAAATCATAGGTGATGTGATCACGAAATATTACTCCAATTTTACTGTTAATGAAATAGTTATTTGTAAAAATGTTTACTGCAGAACCTGAATTGCATAACTTATGTGATTCGTGATTAAAAAATTAACATGGTCGAAATTATAATTTTTTCAATTTGAAGAGAAAATGAAATAGTAAATTACCTTAAATATTTAAATATTTTGAAGCATGGATTTTTGTCAAACTTTCGATTTAGTTTCGCACGTGAATTTCTCTGTGAATTACCATAACTAGGAAATTAATCCATAATAAGCTCAGACGAATTGTAGATAGTGATTTCAGCTCTCACGCTGCCTGTCTAATCATGTAATCAAAGCAAATTCAGTTATCCAGTAATAGTATAACAAGCGAAAATAAAAAAGGGACAGCGATATATTAAATCCTGGGTCTAATATAAAGAAAAACCTTTGTAGCACAATATCGTAAAAGGTATTCCGTCCAATATCAAAGCGTATGGACGACTTGAATGATAATTTCTCAGATGAAATCAAAGAGTTTGTGGTATGTAAGCAATTAACCCACAAACATGGATGTAGATAGGGGCGGCTTACAGCTGGACCGTGAGGGAAAATTTTAATTAGTTAGCAAACCCGAACCTATGCATTGATAATTACGCTTCCGGAGGAAAGACTGTTATTTTCATGTGTTATTGGGATGGCGTGGCTAGGCATATCTGTCGAAGTGAAATTAATGATACTGGTGTCAATGCATGAGAAAAACTAACCGGTCTGAGTCAGGTCCATAATAAATCAGCTCCATCCCAAGACGAGGACTTCTGAAAAATGTAGGTACTCGGATGCAATCATGGCTGAAGTAGTTGATAACTATCATGTGATTCTCAAAGTTATTGTGCCGTGAGCTGGCATTTATTCACAACTCAAGTTCTTCACAGTTCAAAGGAGACTCTTGAAATGATAAACTTAAACATTTGAATGAGAAAAACGGCTAACATAAGAGGTGTACTGTCTAGAAATTTTGGTGATTCTGTCTGGAGATAAGCTTCCCTGTCAATTATTTGGAGTACATGAAATAACCAAAACTCGTGCTGAATTCACTTACAGTCTATGCAGTAACAAATTAAGTGTTACTTTTGGGTTTAAGAGACACACAATTGGGTCCAAACCGAATTGAAATTGCAGAAAATTGCTGTTGCAATTTTTTAAATAGTTATGTTTTCAAAAAGATAAAATTATTAGAGTTATATTCTAATGGTTAGACGATCCATATCATGAAATTTCCTGTTAAATGATAACAAAATTATTGAGGATCTCGATCCTTTTATTCACTCTAAATTACCTGGTGATATCGCATGTGCATCGATAGCCATTTTTCACGAATAAGCGCAATATTTAGAGTAAAAAAATATATGAATCAAGACAACGCAAAATATTTCACTAGCCTGCTCAATAGGATCCATGCATTAATTCGTTTACCCAAGTAAGCATTCGAACAAAATGCAGCCGAAACAGAAATATATCAATTAAATGGATGAAATTTTTAAAAATCTTCCTCAATACAAACTTGGGTATTGAGATTACAATATATTTTTATTGTGTTTTAAAGAAATAAATGTGCAAACCCATTCTCGCACAAAGCAGGGCTTTTCGGATAGTTAATTTTAATTCTCTCTCTTAAGGTTCCTTTCAATCGCTCGTGAAGTCCTTGAAATATTCAAAATATCCAATAAAAATGTTCCTATTAAGTAATTAATATGTCGCCTTACCCCTTGAATTATGGAAAAAAAATCTCCAGCAGCGTTTATATAGTACGCGTAATCCAGAGATTCATAAAATCCCTCAAAATTCGCATACGAATGACGTTTTCTCATTTTTTTCGAACGACAAACCATAAAAAGTGGACAGGAGAAGAAAATTAAATTCTTGTTCCGTATTTTGGTTCTTTTCTCACTCTTGTAGCCAAATTATTTCATACATAAAGTGAACGAAATAAAATGGTTATACCACGGAAGTTCCCCTGCGCCCCATACCTACATTTCTTACGGGGAGAAGTAAAAAGAAGTCGTATTACCCTGACTCATTTATAATGTTTTTGGGGGAGCACCACAGCCCCGAGTAGAAAAACGGTCAAAAGGCTCAATTAGAGTGAATCTTTTCCAAAATCTAATCAGTTCGTACTTTCTAAAATAAAATGTAACGCATTAAAGTTCGTGCCTCCAGATTTTCATTCTTTTCCTACTTTTTGAGCCAACGTGCGCACAAAATTCCTATGACAGAAACACGCACACATATTATTCCGAAAATCGTTCAAAACGTGTTCAGTGCAACTGTATTTCCACTGGAATCCGAGAATCGATCTTTTACATAATCACACTATTTTAATAATTTTTTTTCGCTCGAGGAAAAATAAGAAGTAGACTTTCCGCGATAATTATTTTGTCCATAAATCTTTCTTGAAACTGCAATATTGGGCAATGGGTATGGGTCTTTGTGGAGAACTTAGTAGAGACTATTTACTTGAATATAAATATCCATGAAATCGGCGAAACCTCAACAGTTAGCTGAGAGAGATTAACAACCTAATATATCGATATTAGTAACCCATTTCCCTTGAAAATATTCTTGACTACAAAAGTAGGAAAACATACGTCAACTTGAATTCCCCGAAATTGAAATGTTGCGGATTGCCAATAATGTTCTGTGGCACCAATAACTGTTTTATTACCAACCCCTGCCACACACCCTCACTGCAGTTTGCAGGATAGATGCGGGTGCAGAACTCTTCTAACTCTTGCATTTCAGTAGTAATAGCATCTTCCTCATATATTTTCTTAAATAATTGTATTTTTAATAATTTTTTTAATTATTCAAAGAAAACCAAACTGTTTTTGTTGAAGGTGTATTCATGGTATTCGCGACAGTAACAACTTGTAAAATCCAACTAAATGTGAAAAAATCATAATTACAGATTTAATCGGAAACTGAGGAGATCCTACATTAGAAAATAAATATCAAAGTAAAAACAAAGCCAAACACGTCTGATTGTTTCGCTGATGATAAATTGATTATTCCCTTTATATTCCAGCTGTATTATAAATATTTCTATCGCAAAATATAACTAAAACAGTTAAATACGAGGTTAGGATACGTGTGTTAATTAATTATGCGCATGCATAGAAAAGAAAACAGCTAGATTTCACTAAGCAGCAGGAAAACCCCTTAATCGGAAATAAGCTACATAATATCGCTTTATAGAACAATAATTACTTACGTCGAACAATAATTAATTACGTACGTACTTAATAGACTTATAGAACAATAATTACCCATACGCCAAACATTTGAAGATAAAATGTAATACCAAAATTGAGTTTATGCATGTGTGTTCAAAGGGAAACATACCGCAGTACCATAGTCAGCCATGGCTAAAAGAGGGAGTTTAGAAGACTCCGACCAAGGAAATCATCTCTGAAGACAAGCACATCAACGCTTCACTAATTGAAACTCCGATGTGAACCAATTTGCCGCAAAAACATTGGATTCCGAGGAAAGGGCTTAATGACACGGGAGGGAGAAAATGACAACTCCGTTGTAATGCACTCCGGCAAAGAGCAACGCCGGTTCAGCAGGTGATCTCCCGATGCTACAGGATTTTTTGAGCCAGGAATTTCTGATTCAATCCAGAAATGATTGCGATCCCTTTTTATGGATCACTCTCCACGTGCAAACCTCTCGCCTCAGACCAAGTCCCCCCGCCACCGAGCACGCATAACTTAGGACAATGGCACACTGGCCATAAACTAATTGACACAATTTGCTCCCGGGGAAGCGAAATGATAAATTTCGCCAATTTCCCAACCCCCATGATCGGCGACGACACGCAATAAATGAGATCCGGTGGAGTGAAAATTTGTCGGCCTTTGGTCGACGGTCGGACGCAAGAAGACCACAACTTACCGTGCGCCGGGTCGCCGCCGAGGCCTCGGCCGGCGATATTATATGCATTGGACGAGGTGTGTAAGAGAGGAAGGAAAGAACAAGAAAGCAATCAGAACGGTCGGATTGTTATTGCCCCTTTGCATGCTTTATCGCCGGCATTATTTAATTTTTTTTGGCGATCTGCCGAAGGCACCGGGAAGAGTAGGAGGTTGGTGGCGGAGGGGGGGGGGAGAATTTTGGAGGGAGGAGACGGACGAGGGGCGGCGTGGAGCCGAGCGTATGACACTTGTCGATGTCGGTTGTTCGAGTGTTTGAACGGACGCCATCTAAGCCTCGATAGAGGTTCGAGGGGAGAGAAGTGGAATGGGATAGTGAGACGGAGAAGAAATAAATCACTAACGTGCGGAGAGGAGAGACGTGGGGATAAGTGAGGGAAGGAGGGTGGAATAAGGAAGAGGGGGAGAATGTGAGAGATTTAACACCGACAACCATGCGAAGAGAATGAGAAAGAAGAACGTGCACGCGGGAGAGAGAGGGAGAGGCAGGGGGGCAGAGAGAGAGAGAGAGAGAGGGAATGAGGGAGATAGCCTATGCCCCGTGATTGGATTTCCGGAACACTTATAGCATATTTGAATACATAATACACGTGATTATCATATTAATTACCGATTTGATTTAGAATACGGTTGCGTGGAGATCGCATTAGCGATTGGAAACGTAACAGCTTCCATGCGGCCATAAATAAAGGCTTTGGTGGTTTTATTCTAATGAGTATCTTAGCGGACTTCCCCATTAACATTGGAATTTAAATTGCTCTCTCATTATTATTCATGACAATTTTCGAATCGACAAAGTTTCTTATTGCCTCCCCCCTTTTAAATTGAAATATTAAAAATAAGTTTCAAATTAAAAATAATAAAAACCTTAATATTTTTTAAATTATAGCTACGACTTTTTTAAGGACTCCTTTGGGTTTGGACCGATTATAATTTTCGCCTTTCGCGCCAGGAATGAGAGGTTCTTAAACTTTTTAAAATATTATGCGCGCACATGGGTAATGTTTTTTTGTCCAAAAAATGGCTCCCTCGGCGGCTATACGAAATTTTTGATGAAATTTTCAGTCACAAAACCAAAAATGAACAGTTAATAAAATCAAATTAAAATCGACTGCGCTATTATTGAAATATCGTAATTAAGGTCGCTCACGCACGTATAAATTCCTGTCTCTCGGAGGCTCAGTTTCTCATTCGAATCCAAATTATAAATTACCTCCGTCGTATCTCACGTGATTCTTTCGTATTGCAGCTGCACTCTCCATAAGCTATTATTAACATTTTTATTGGCATAATTGTACCCCTCAAAAGTAATTGCTTTAAGTTTTGTTCATTAGGAGCATTTGAAAGAGATTGGAAATTGGATTACCCATGTCCCCGAGCTAATAAAGCTTTGGCTGAGAAATACTTGAAGGATTTAATTACTGTAACAAACTTATTACTTTTACGAAGGTGATAGGAGTGAAATTTTAAAAGTAGGAAACTTTCATTCCGGATTACCTTAAGCTGGACGAAAAAATGGGAGAGAAACTTGCTTAATAAGTAACTCGTTAAAAAGTTAAAATAGAGCGTTAAACATCCTAATATATGCTAAACAAATGTACCTTAATTATAGCTTTTCCTGGAAAATTCTTCTACTCTTTGGAATCAACAAGAATGTAAATTAAGGCATTGAGGGTAGGTATAAATGATAAAAGGGAAATAAGGCACGGCAAAGAAAAAGGGGAAAGAATGAAAGACTAAAGTGTTGGTTGAACTTTAAAGAAAGCTATTCTCCCTTAAAGGCAACATTTAAATACCCTAGGGGACCCCTCCTTTTAAATTCCAGTTTCATATATAGCAAAGAGATGTACTGATTCCTGGATTTTTCACTGTATTCTCTTTTCTTTTTTCTATCATTTGTTTTCTCCCGAACGAACTATTAGACAACATATGATTAATAAAATTCAATGGTGGAAATAGCTCTTGGGTTTTGCATAATACTTACTGTTTCGAGCGATAGAGTTTTCTGAAAAATGGGATCTTTTTTATTACTCGCGGCATACGGTTTGGAAGGAGGTGAGGACTAGTAGGCATATAGAAGGAAATTTTTACAGATATTTTCACCGAATCGATCAGAAATAAAACCAAAGCCATTGTAACCACCGATACTTTATTTTTATGGTATCCCTTTCCATTTATACTCGTCTACTATTTCGCGTCATCATAAAGAGGTCTAATGCGTTTATACACAGAGGAAATCGTAAATCGTATTAAAAAGGCAATGAGGAGCCTGTTTTCGTGACTGAGGAAAGAAAGAGGTTATAAGTAGGAGCTTTGCTGAAAAAATCAATGTCCATATTCCCCCATGCTGATTCACCTGCGATGAATTTCAAATTTCGGACGTTTGACGATGCCTACGACGTATTTCCTGATGGCTAATATTATAAAAATAAATTAATAAATATGATTACATATATGATATGTTAATAGATAAGAAGATTTTAGATAGAATAAGAGATTTCAAAGAATAGGAAATGATACTGGTCTAAAGATTCACTTACTCAAGAAAGTAGGCATCATTTAAACACAAAAATGCTAAATCCGAGGTGGTATTCACACTCATATGAAACTCGCAACATAGTTTTACGTTTTAAATTCCTTAAAATTAAAGCCTAGGTAAATGAAAAAGATTACGACCCAAGTTTAAAGTTATATGTTATACCTATATCCTTAAATTCTAAAGAGTTGGTCTCCACGGCGATAGAAGATAATAATGTATAGACATAAAACTAGACTATGGTAGCTGTTTCAGGTACTAATGCTTTATATAGTCCCGTCGTGGTAACCTCAATCATTTATGCCATCGTTTCTAAATCCCTGATTTCCCCTACACACAGCTTCTTCTTCAATTCAAATTATTTCTCGTCTTTGCTCACGTCACGCTCACTGGCCATATAACCTGCCCATCTGGGTAATGCCAATATTTTTATCTATTAATTTATAACGTATATGACTCAGTGAGACAAAAAGTAATTTTATAATACACGGAACGAACTACTGCTAAGTGCTTTTTCTTTACATAACCGTGTTTAAGATTTATATTACTAATTCATTAACTTTCAAAACAAATGGAGTATTTAATCTATTATTTATTAAACCCGGATGAATTAACATCATTTTTTGGAATAATGTTTAACCCTAGAGTTGGGAAATACTGGGGATGCAGGATTATAAAGATTATAATTACAGGAAAATATTCCACCTAACTTCTCCAAATCATGTTTATGAAAATAAAGAGGACGGTTATATATTGTAACACCACGATTGAAGTACTTAGTAACACTAACGAAGTATTTGGTAACTTACAAAGCCGCATTTAGTTTAAAAAAATATGCACATGGAAAACAGCAAACATAAGTCTACTTTAAGCGCCCATGTCAAACTTTTATTCTACTTTAAAACGTTTCATATTTCATTTATCTCACAGTTAGTTATTCAGAAATATTTTCCAATTAAAAAATTAATTATGATCTCTAACTACGAATTACCTTGCACACGCTTCCAAACATCGTAAATTGCACAATCGTTCAACTTGTAATTTTTTTCTACACCCATGATAATTTTTAGAATAATTTCTCATGGATTCCACAAGTGTAATAAGTTACGTAAAATGCAGCTGTGGCAATCCCTGCTTAGATGAAGGCTAAACTGAAGGAACGAAATACTAATGAAGTCATAGGAAAGATAGCATAAAAATAAAGTTTTACAAAAGCATTTGTCGAGGACGAGAAAATATGTTCAAGTAGTATATTAAATGAATAAACTTAGAGCTTTTTCACTTTCTAAAACTTAATTTAGCGTACGCTTGATGTTGACGTAGTGAGTGGAAACGTACGTAGTTAAATAAAGTTTTCAAAATTGTAAAGTTCGAAGTTAATACCTTTCATATTAACACCTTCCAGTATTACAGGCATAAGACAGAGAAATTTATTAAACAGCATGATAACCTCCCAAGGGAAATGATGGAAGTAAATATTGATTAAGCGTACAACAGAGAAACAACAAAACTGGACTTATGAAGGAGATGATAACGAGTGCTAAAGTATCGGGAGATTCGAAGAAGGGCAGAGGAGAATTCAGAATAAAGCTTAGTGGAGATCTGCATCAAACCATTTATCGAATTCATTATTGCATATGATATTGAGTCAATGAATATTGGGGCAGAGTATTGGTTTATGCATTTTAAAGGAAAATAAAAAGTTTACGACTGCAAGGAAACGTGACCAACAACTTATATCTTCACAAGGCCAAATTCAAATCCTACTCCCTCGTAATTCACAGGTCGCACTAATCGCACTCTTCACATTTGAAAAAAGCCACAATTTGTGATGAACACATACCTATCGGTCACTTCATTTGACGGAGAGATTGATCAAGATCTCGTTATTTTCATTTACTATTATAAACCAGTGATTATGATCCTTCCTGAACGATCTTAACCTTCTGAATATTTAACCGTCATGTTGAAAAGGCACTCCTTCTTTGACAGTTGGAATAGGTTTTCAAGCGAAGCACGCACCTACCTAAGGTCCTCAGAAGACGTCTCAACAAGAGATCTTATCGGGAAAAGGATTTTTTTTCTCGTACTTCCCTGTTATCAGTTTACAAAGATCTCAACGATTCAAAAGAACTTTTTATAATCAATAGTTCCTTTCGTTTGCTCTACAAGGCATGTCAACATTCAGATTTACGAGGATGCCTTGTCGCTGACTTTGGAACGGGACTAATTTGACACGAATCGTAAATTGGGTTCCACCGAAAATTTGCCCATTTACGAATAAGTGTGGCGATTTTCATACTAATCTAGAGATAAGAAATCAGTTATAGTTGCATGAATTCAAAACTAAATGAAATAGTAAAAGAAACAAAATATTGAAAGATTGGCCATCTGATGAGTCACAATATTTATGGAGACCAATTTATGTTGCTCCAGTTTTAGCTCTCTACCATTTCTATCTAAGGAAAAGTCAAAAGGCATTTATAAAATGAAAACCTTCCAGAGATAATTGGTAAAAGAGAAAAATCGCTTTGAAATCTTTCTAATTAGTAGTCATTTAGTTAAATCATCAATAGGCTCCACTTTTCATTTTATGCTAAATTTAATATGCACTGTATATTTCATTATTACGGATCACATTAATGTAAAAATAATCCATCTGTACTGCAAACCTTTTGACATATTTCTAATGATGCTTGTATTTCTGAGCAAAGGAGATGACAGTGAGATAGGGAATTTTCCCCCATTCCACTCCAGTGTTGTCCACATTTTTAGTAAAAAAACAAGAGATGCCTAACAGGCATTGTGACACACACTTCACTACCTTCTCTGTCCAGGGCTAAAACTTAAATATTAATTTAAAAAATTGTTTACAAGACAAAGGTTTTATTTACTAGATAAATAAGTCAATGATAAAATGATTAAAAATCGGTGGCGATCAGTTGGAAAACTCATCCATTATTCCTCTAGTGATAACCTAAGTAGGTAAAAAAATAAGGTGAGTGAAACTTGGTGAAAGGACCAGTGTGAGGACATGGAGAGTTTACAGAGACAGAGTGAAATAGATGCGCTGCTCATGAATGCCGAAGCGCAGTTATGAAGTCGGAATGGAAATCCATGCACACCATTAGAGATTTCCGGCAGGAAAACTATAAATCAAAGCAGAAGATATTGATATATATGTATATATATATATATGTGTGTGTGTGTGTGTGTTTAGACATAGATAGATAATATGTCGAAAAGGAAATACAGCTTATGCCCAAGTATGCTAGATTACAAGATAGAGAAAGCATTAGAGGAAATGAAATCGAACTAGGCAGTGAGGATTAATAACATTCCTGATGAGTTATTCAAATAACTAAATAAAATAAGGAAGAAAAAGATTTCGTAGTGTTATTCACAGAATTTAAGAAGAGTGGAATGTTCACAAAAGACTTTGTAAAATCAGTATATATTTCATCCCGAAATAGGGGAAAGCAGCATTAAGTGAGAATGTTTTTTGCATGTGTTCCTCTTAGTAGTAGGTATAAAACGTAGTTTCGCGTTACCCTTCATGTATAGGACTTGCATGTGACGCTTCAGGTATCGTGTATTATTATTGCATGTCTCTTTCTGCGGTGCATGATGGCCCCCCTTTGAGTAGTGTCATTCCTTCAGTGCATGCCCTAGTGTGAACTCACCCCATGCCTTACACACCAGTGTAGGCTTTCAGTGTATTAGTTACATATAGATAGTATAAGATAGGAGAATCCAGCGAGGCTAAGACATTTACAAAGTCACAGCACAGTCGCGTTTACCCATGATATTGAGGGAATTATAAATGTGCCCCACTACATCGGCAGATCAGGCCACCCGGATAAAATAAGAGAAATAGACTACACAACCGATAGATATAAACATTTCTTCTTTCCTCACATAATTCACGACCACAACAAGAGAAGAATCAAAAACCATAATAATCTTACCATAAGCATTAAGGGATGACAGGGTAGGTAATATTTGCATGTGAATTTTGTTGCATGCGTTGCAGTGATGTATTTGGTTGCATGTTATTTTTAATCTGCTCCATTTGCATGTTTCCTTTATTGTATGGAGTATTAGTGCGTAGTACTGGTTTTGCATGTGTTCATAAAACATAGTTGCGAGTTAACCTTCATTTGTAGTGCTTGCATGTGACGGTTAAGGTATTGTGCATTATAATTGCATGTGTCCCTTTATTCGGTGTATGGTCACCCATTTAGTCAATTTGCCACTCCTTGAGTGCATGCCTGGTGTGTACTCACCCCCTGTCACACCCCCTAGCGGTGGCTTTCAGGGTATTATGAAGATACCTATAGATGGATATAACTGATCCGCCTAAAATGCTCATGACACATGTGGATTTCTTGCCCTAAACTACCAAAAATCCTAGCTTCCTAAGGGAGAGACATGCAGTAGAAATATCAATATATAGGCTAATTTATTACGAAGCTATATTACAAAATACCAAGGCCACTGATGATGTTGAAATTATCATTCGCTATAAAAGTATGCTGGGCAAATGTCATTTTGTAATTTGAATTTTTTTACGACTTCATTTACGTTTTTATTACTACGCAGCTCAGTAAAAGCTATAAAAGAGAAACTAATTGTAATTAAATTTGGTCAGTTCTTTTCCACGTTTTTATTTAATACAAAATGAGACTGGTTTCACTGGAGATGAAGAAGAGAAACTTTCCAAACAATATCTATCTATAGGTAAGGTATACTCGGAGAGAGGGGGAGAAGTGGCTTGTGGTGAGGGGGATTTTGAAGGGGAGCGGGTTTGCAATAGGGGAATGGTACGAGACGTATGGAGTACAGACGGAGTAGTAGGAGTAGGAGTGAATTATTTTGAAGAAAAAGGTTAGAAGTGGTTAAGGGAGAAGAACAAGGGAACGAATTTTCGTTACCCACAGAGAGGTTGGCATTGAAATTTGGCAAACCCAACTGCTAAAAGGCGTCCATTTTTTTATTTTCAGCAAGGAAATTTAAAACAAATGTTTCTAATTTACTGTAGTGGGCACAACCTATTAATTGTTTCGCAATCAGGGAAGAAGGGGTCGACATTTTTAATCATTTCACGTATTGCATAGTGCGCTTGAAGACTTCTTCCACGCAGTCCAAATAACACACCAAACAGTCATCACACATTTATGCACCTCAACGTATACACTCCCGAGGTTTTGGTGCGCTGAAACTCATCTTTCCCGTTGTAAAGATATTTAAGAGGGTAAGGGGGGGGGAGCTGAGTAATTGAGAACCACATAACCTCGTCTCTGAAGGATTAAAATATAACCAGATGTTGCCCTCTAGGGAAATGTATTTTCCATACTGAGGGAATGATAATTCACAAAAATAGAGTCCTGTTTTCTATGTCTATTACCCACAGCACGCTCACAGTCAAACCACCACGCCCTTTTGGCTAAATCATTATCTTCACTTTAACATCTACCTTTCTACCCTTCGCAAGTTCTCGGAAACGATTAAGTAGCTTCGCTCCTGGGAGGGGGACCACCGCGCCGTGAGTGCGAGGCAACCTTTCCAGGTGCACTATATTCAGGATTTACACTGTAGTGGACACTTAAAGGAAATGGTAAAAGAGGCGCGTGAAGAACTAAGTATAGAGGAGAACAATAGTTGATGAGCTGACGAATTAGGATTTATGGACGATCAGGCCATAGTTAGCCAATTAGACAAGGGATCAGAGCAAGCGTGATAGGTATGGAATGAATATGGACCAGAAAAAAAACAAAGGTGATGAGGCTCTCAAGACAAAGGTGGCCTAAGATCACAATGATCGCTTCCAAGCGTCTTCACAAAATGCTCGCAGAATCTCTCCAAAAGCTTACCTAGTAAGTTCATCCAACCAATGAACACCATTCATATTTCACGCAGCGGAATAGGAAAACTGCTTAGAGACACTAGCCCTAATAAATCATCCGGACCAAATCAAATATCTGCTAACGCATACGAAAAACTAGCGAAAGAATTAGCACTGTATCTGGAGATAGTATTTAGTCCTTAACAGATAACATGGTACCCAATGGCTAAAAACTAGCTAACATAACACATATATTTTAAACCGTAGCGACTTTAGGGAGGGCCGAAGTATATACCTATCTCCCTCACTTCCATTTCATGTAAGGTATTAGAACATATAATTGTAGGTTCGATAATTAACCATCTCGATGGTCAAGACTTGTTGATAAAAAATCATCACGGTTTCAGCAAGGCTCCGATCATGCGTTAAGAAGCTTGGACTTTTTATAAATGATATTTTGCACTCGGGAGAGAATAATGTTCCGGTAGATGGGATTTTTCTAGAATTTAATAAAGCTTCCGACTAAGTGCCTCATAGCAAGTTAATCAAGAAGTTGATGTTTTAGGGGTCTTCCTAGTTTTCGTTAGCTCAAATTTAATCAAAGTCACATCTGGTGTTCCCCAGGGAAGCGTCATTGGTCCTCTTCACGTACAACATTTTAGTTATTTAGGAAGTGTTTTGGATAAAGGTGAGCAATGCAACTAGTATACTATAAAAATAATGCATTAGGTAAAGTAGATTTTACAAAAAGGAGGTAATTAACGAAAAGGACCTTGGGTATATATGTTACTAAGAGACTAGTAAAGAATTTGATTTGGAGCGTGGCATCGTAAGAACCGGAAACTTAGTCTTTGAGAAACGGGGACAAGTATATCGTGGCGCCTTTAAAGATGAGGGTGTGGAGGATGGAATAAGTCAAAAGGAAGGAAAGGGCATTAACGGATTAGTTCTGACCATGGTAGAGAAGAAGAGAAGGTTGGGAGGCACTCAAAGAAGACACGGAATTTGGCTGCAGGGTATATTAAGAGGCAATTAATTGTTGAATAATGTAATAGAGGGGAGAATGTGGAGTGAGTGAATAAAAGATTAGACTTGTAGGGCGGAATGATTCCGACAGAAAGTATGGGGGGCTGACGAATGGTTAGCTGTAGTGTAGGTTGAGATATACGGGACATGTTAGACGTGTAGCAGTGGTGACCATTAAAGACCTACTCTTACTGGTAGACTACCATTGATACTAAAAATGATTATATCTAAGCAAAACAAATAAAGGATTAAAAACATAAATTTCACAGTGGAAATACCATTAGTTTCTATTTTGCTTTAGGCGAATGACTTCTCCTCTATAGAATTCTCCACAATTGTGTACTCACCAGCGGGTGAGCCAGCTTTATTGTCACTGAATACTACTCATAAAATAACCAAAGTTAAACATTCCTAATCGGATAGCTTGTGTAAGGGCCAGTGTGGCAGTGCCCCTCACCGGAAAACTGTCAGGCTCACTTTGAGTTTGTTAGGTCATATTTGCCTAATGATCATCACAATTTACTAAGCGTTATGCCAAGTATGGACTATAGGGAAGATGGTCGAAAATGTCCCATTGAAACCGTGCTACAAATCTTGTGTTCACCGAGCACTTTGAGGGCGAGCGTTATCGTGCGAAAACACGACACCTGAAGTCAGCATTCCACGACGTTTATTCTGTATGGCTCGTCTCAGTTTTCTTTTAAGTTTCACAAAAACTTCAGAATTTACGGTTGTTCCACGTTCCATGACCTCCAAAGGCAATGCTCCTTTTGCTTCTCAAAAAACAGTTGCCATTACCTTTCTTGTAGATATAGTTCGCCGGGTTTTCTCTGATTTGTTTGGTGAAGCGGTATGACCCCAAATCGTTGACTGTTTTTTACGTAGGATATCTAAGTTTCATGAGAAAGCGTAAGACAGATCTCATTTGCTGAGTTTTGTGGTTCTTGGCAAGCATTTTCCGTAGACACCGCGCGCAAAACTTACGATAGCAAAACTTTTCTGTCACCTCTCACCTCACGCAAAAGTGATCGAGACATTTGTGGAAACTCTTAAGACAGTTCATAAACTGTGTACCGCGTGTTTTCCCGTACTTTTTCATCAGTTTTCTGAACGAGTTTACTTCTGAGTACAGATGGCCGATCATTCCCTCCCTCATCAGGGACGACTGTTCTTCCACTTATCCACTTCTGACTGCTCTTCATCTTACCCACTGACGCGCTACGCCTTCACTCATTGCATTTTACCCATAAACGCCACGAAATTCGCGATGAATATCGGCTGCTGAAACGTTTGTCGCCGTCTAAAATCGTATCACAGTGTACGCCTCACATTTGGCGGGATTTTATAGGTATTGCAGCACTCATTTTAAAATGTTGCACAAAGTAGAAAAACGGCAGAGCGACCGTACCACTAACACAGCTGGATGCATTGCTACTGAGCTGCTGAGCACATGATAACGTGAATCGCGCCGCTCTCATTACCACTTTCCATGTGGTGTTTACACGGAGGTTACTTTGCGGACATCCCTCGTTTTATGTTTCTAACAAATCTATTATACTTCAATGTTAGAAACTATTCCCAATCGCCTCTCACTTATTTCCTCATAGTTTCCATTTTCAGGTATTTCTTCAACAACGAATAACAATCTTTCCCGAGTCTTATGGTTATCTACTCCTGCGTTTTAACTTGAGAACCATATTCAGCACCAGTTCCGAATACTCCTATTTTTCCCTGGTACACAATATCCAATGTTCCAAGTTTCTTACACAGAGAGTTACCACACGCACATGTTTTCACGCAATACCACATTCAATACAGATACCTATATCATTTTGAGCACCAATTCATATTCGCCAAGAATGTCTTCTTAATTTGAGGTATATACAATTATATCTCGAGATTATTCCATGTAATGCTCTTTCCGAGGTATATTACAGTTTTCATGTGTTATCTCTATTTAACCTCAAACTTTTTTCCCTGTTTTACTCCAATGTGAAGTCTTGAAGACGGTCTATGCTAAAATCTTCCGATTTGGATGTTTGTAAGTAAAGATAAGAATACAAAAATAATCCCTTCATGGAAGGAATTCGACGAGTAATGTTACTTAGTTTTAGTTGTACCTAAAGACAAGATCCTGTTATTGGTTTCACACTCCTTTTGTCGAATACTTGTGTTGCAGGTTCTTGCCTCCATCGAATTCATATGCACAGACCAAATCATAGTAATCGACCCGAAGGTTGGATTGATGGGTAAGGGGAGAATTTCACTTTCCAATACGGCGGATGACCTTCACATATTCAGGGAAGGGGGAGCCACTTCATTTCACTTTGTTGTCGGCATTTTCCCAGGAATATCTGAAGGAATTATTTTGTACGTGTTAAAATGTAGGCACTTGATACTTCATGGCCCATCGAGAAAGACGGGGAATTGTGTAAACATGATCAAATATATAAACACGAAAAATTAATAAAAATGGGCTTCACAGGAAACATTCAAATAAACACGGAAATTAAGGGATCCGGCTTCGAATCTCGGTCAGGGCGAATTATTTTTATGCAATGAAATTTTTGCATTTGCATTCACAGGACAAAATTAAATAAGGTTTGAAGACCGTGGAGAAATATTCTACATATCTAAAGTAGAATTTATCTTTCTGAGGTACTTACAACAAGTGCAGAGAGATCTTTAGAAATAAATTAATACAGAAGAATGTGCAATCCAACTATGAAACGATTAACATTTGAATTTTGAGTTTTTAAATTTTTTTATTAATCTTCAACAATCTAGAACATATTATGGCCAGTGGAATCAAAGCATTCGTTGACAGCCAAAACATTTAATATCATAACTGACATCAACCATGAAGACGATTTTACAATTTAGAGAGGTAGAAATAAACGAATTCAGAAAAATTACAAAATTCTGAAAAAGTCTCATATCAGAAAAATATTCACAGAATGTGGCTAGTAAAGTTGAAATTCGAAATTCAATCAGTCTCTAAATCAGAGGATTAGTTGATAACAACCCCCTATTTTTTAATAAGAAGTATTATTCGTTCTACGATTTGCTCTCCAACAGAAAGCAAATCATGGTACAAATTTTACCTAATGAAATCAAATTCAGCAATAGCGGCATTTGTTTTCCCCTGAAAAAGAATAATACGAGAAACTATCATTCTTAGTTTCCTTCAGGGAAATAGTGAACACCAGAAATGAGTGTTTTAATATTCGCTAGCGACGATGTTATTTACATAGTGATATGATAATTCAGTTCAACTATTATTCACAATTTTCCTGCAATGACTCCTCGAATGGTACACACAATGAGCGAGGACTACATTTTAATATTAAAAATCATAAATTACCCGAATAATTGAAAAAACAAAGTAATGTGAATTAAATCCACGCTTAGCGGGTTTGAAATGAAGTTGGTAACAAACAAAAAATGCCAGAATTATGAGCAAACCGGGGACGGACAGCTTCAACAAAGATTATGCGACGCAAGATTGAGCCCATTTAGAAAAAAAATATCAAAAGAGGTTACTTGAGGGATTAAGGGAGCAAGACCCAAAGCATAGTAAAGTGTACCGCAGTGGCACAAAAAGAGAGATCTACGACCCATAAAGAATCACTTCTCCCTTTGCCTATTTCTCGTTATTAGCACATGACAGAGGAAATGCGAGTCTTTCTTATTAAAAAGTCCAATATCTTCTATGACTTTATCTTCATGACATGTGTCCTCTCTTAACATACGCCCCAGCGGCAGTATTCAGGGTTGCAACTAGACTAATATATACATCTTGTATAGGTATATAGATATAGGTTTTGATATTTCAAAAAAAACTATCATTATCATTCGCATGTTTCCAAAGTCTTCAATTCAAAGAAACTGCGGGAAATACAGAAAGGGTAGCTTTAACGGAGTCATCCTGTGCAAAATAGGGGAAAAATTCCCTATGTAAAAATCATTAACACGGACTCAAACCTGGATCCCTAGATTTCAGGCGGAGTACTGTAGCAAGATAAACTATCCAGGCGTCCTTTAACACTGAATTCTTTGAGAGCTTAACAGGAAAAGATGTTCAATACCCGTACATAGTACGTATGTCACGAAGTACCTAATCGTCGTTGTGCACAAAGCGCCAGAGTTCACGAGGTTAAAGCAACGTTTAAACATCTTGTTACGTTAATTCTCTTAGAAATCCACGGTGCACAAGGAAGCATGGATAGCTTCACAGGATAAAGCACTCGGGTAGAAATCGAGGGATCCTGGTTCGAGTACCAGTTCAGGTGAATGATTCTTATATTTTGAATTTTTTGCATACGTTGTCTATTCATTTTTCACTGCATCGCGTTTTCCAAATATCAGCGTCATGAATTCATCACAACTTCACTCATTAGCTTCCCTTAAAACTTTCTTCAAGATAATTGTACAGAACTAATAGGGATAAGCTTCATGCAACAAAATATGACGCCGAACTTTCACCAGAAATATATGACCGTCTCGCATAGCATATTACTAATGGTAATCTACCGGTTAAGGTAGGTTTCTGCTAGATAGACCCCTACAATAACCCTTCTTCACTTCAGCATTCATTCTGACACCCTTCATTCCATCCAAAACCTAAACTTTTCCTCCCTCTCCCTCGCTTACCTAACATTCTACCCTCTATCACATTCTTCAA
>LYUA01000210.1:428221-441647 GCA_002093875.1 Calopteryx splendens | reverse complement strand
GCGCTCAACCCCCTCCCACCCACGCAAGCTCCCTCCTTCTTCCTTCTCCTCTCTCTCCCCCTTCGTATTCCCTCACACGTCTCTCTCCTCCTCGCTGACCACCCGACTTCCCTCCTCCCTGCCCAAAAGCTCACACTCCTCCTCCAACCCCTCCCCGCCCCATTCTCACTTCCCTTATAAATCATTCTTCCGCTGCCCATCAATTGCCGCCCCACCCCGCGACTAACAAGCACCCCACCCCTTACATCCCACCCCTCCCCCACAAAACCCAATCCCCCACACGCTCAACCTTTCAATCCCTTCCTCCTCCTCCGCCTCGTCCCACCACCGCCGTCCTCCCCACCCTCTCCCTCCTCCTTTTCCCCTTCCCATCCCCAAATCCACTCCAACCGCCTACCTTCATCCCCCCCATTCTAAATTCACCTCCACCATTTTTTCGCTTCGCATGCGTGCGGAGAAAGTGGACCGGCGGAAAGAATACGCGGGGATCCGACGCGCGGGGCCGCTGATGTGTCCGGAGGAATTCCCTGATTTATTCATCCCGGCCGTGCGTGAGTGCATCGCATCATCGGGGTAAGGAAAAATGATGGAGGGGCCGGGAGAATTAAGGGCATCGCTCGTCCGTTGGCTATTCCGCTGGGATCCGGAGACCGCCGCTTCTCGGTGGCCGCGATACTGCCAGTCAAGAAACGGGGCGACACGCAGGGAAACCGACGTCGTGCCCCTGGACTGATGGAATGAGGGCGAAGTTTACTTTTATTTTTTTAAAGTGACCGCGCCGATAGCAATTCTTCCTGTAGTAATCCTCATTTGGTCTTTTCAAAGTGTTTCTAAATTTTCAACGTGGTAATTATTTTTTTTGGGGTAATTCGGGTGTTATTGTCTGCTCCACCTACCTCTTCCAACTTTACGTAGGGAAAGTATTTCTACGTAGAGCTGTTTTTCGCGTGTTAGTCTTCCTCAAATCCTAAATTTTTTCCTAGCATGGGAGTACAAGTAAATAAATTATGGTGTTTTTACAACGTTTTCACAACATCAACTTCTTCAAATATTACCTACTATAGGATAAAATTCGCTGAGAGAGAAAATACAGGTGCAGCGCATAAAAAACATGCTTAAGCTTCATTTTGAACGTTTTACACGTTTTTTACGCAGGGAAATAATTAATACGGCCGGGAATCCACCATATGACTCGATGTGTGCAGTGAAGACTTTCGGTTTGAGAAGAATTCCTGCACGTCCCCTGCACGTCAAATGAGTGAAATTATAGAATGACGAAAATGGAAAAGAAATCATTGCTTCTTGCAATATTTCCAGGTTGAGTCCAGGAGTCTCACTGCCTAAGGACGTTCATAATTATCGATCGTTGACCACAGTTCGATCGAATTGATGCTAGTATACGTTAACGGAACTTTTCCCGGAATCTTATTCTTCAAGCTTGACTGGAAGCCATTGCGTATTAAACCATTATTTGAATCAAACGTGTTTGCTCATATAAAAATGCTTTCATCGCATGCAAGCTTTTATCCCTGTTTATGAAAACTCGATTTGGAAGCATTCGTCGTTATTATATCGGCAATTAAGTTGAAAGCTTTATAACCTTGAGCAAATGCCTTCTAACTAAATATTTGAACGCTGTCATTTGGGATTATATTTCCCAGAGCAAGAATGATAGAGATTACTCCCATTTTTCGAGACAAGTACCTTCGTTCAAAACGTGAGCTCAATTAGACGTTACTTAGAAATATAAAGATAAACATGTGACATCATGTTCTCGTAAACCTTATTCCGTGTACGTACCTCACATGCAGCAGTGAAATTGAGCTGAACATTTAATTAGCTCAATAAATTACACCAAATACACATGTAATATTTAAAAAAAAATCACATGGAGGAAATTTATGTCGGCCATCTCTATATGCAGGACATTCTATTCCGGTTTGACATCTTTAGCAGGACAAGAACATTCAATCATCAATTCTCCGCCATTAATTTCTCATTCCAGGTTTCAACACAAAAAAACATATTTAAGATATTTATCTGTGTATTTATTTACTAAGTTACAGAGCAAGAATGTGTCCACTCCTTTAGCGAAAAACGGTGAAAATTCTTTTCCACATTATTACATGTAAATTTTAGCTGAAATAACTCTCTGTGGTTAATGGTTGGATACACTCGTGAACGCTTATCTGACATTCGTGTTATATTACCATGCCTTACGTATTACTCTCTTATTCACATTTTATTTAAATGGTTCATAGTTAATTCTTATGCAAAAACCTTAGATAATATTTTATTCGATATAATTTCCTACTAATTTTCCGTCCTTTTACGCTTCTCCTATCATTAAATTAAGGCGAAACGGGCACGCTTAAAACTTCAGAAACTTAAAAACTATCATGAATAAATGTTACCCACCAATAGTGAGACATGAACGAATCCTATAAGGTACTATGTTTTATTTCATTAGTAAATCACAATTTATTCATTAATGCTAAAGAATTTAGGACCCTCAAAATAGAAGAAGTTCATATGTGTTGAGAGAAAATAAATACGGAATACATTTGCCCAATATGAAGTGGAACAAGAAACGGTGCTTTGGAAATCCGTTGTCGGCAAGGGCCTCAAGAAAAGTACATATCCTCTCTTGGTAATTCAAAAACCACCGTTATGCTTCTGGTTATTGTGCATTATTACATTTTAATCAACTGAATTCACCTCTAAAAGCACTATTCATTTCTAGTGAGACAAACGTAAGTGGCTTTTGGTAGGTTTGCTGAAAATAGTATTGTTGTTATCCGTTTTAATATACAATAATTATAAAACACAAGTAGATTACAGCCTAAAGACCACTAAATATAAAATTTTTCATACACTCTCTGGAATGAAATAGAAGTATGAAGAGATACATCAGATTATTTTAAAATTAAAATTTCAATTCGCCTAGCTTTCGTATCGTAGAAGCGTTTTATTGTTTTAAACTACTCTCATAAACCAATTATCGAGAAAGTACATTATATTAAAATGGAAAATGCAAAATTGCGTAATTTAAAGTTCAATTTAACAAGCTTAAATGTATTGGACTATCCACTTAGCATTTTATTGCGCACTTACTACTGAAAGAAATTCTTGTAGAGGTACTAAAAGCACAATAGGACAGCAGGAAATTTAAAAAATATACCATAAAAAGGGTTTCAAATGTAGCAAATGTGGCCCTAAATTGTCTTATCTCAAAATGGAACTCTTAAAAAAGTTTATTGCCTGTATTTCGCTCTCATATAATTTTATAATTCAGACCGAGCCATTATCATCATTAATGTATCACGAAAATGTTAATGGGATAATAAATTAAGTTTTAATTTTATCAGTTTCAATAATCCTGAAGAGATTAAATTTTACATCACAATAATGAGGTATCTGATTCTGAATTGTTACGAATGCAGTAGTCTATCACAGATAACTTTTTCCCGTTGACTTAGCAATTTAGATAGCGCGAAATAGTGGTTCGAACGTTTGACTGCTGATTCGAAGGCTCCGGATTCAAATCTTGGTGTGACCTTTCGACGCCTCCAGCTGAAGCAATGATGTGCGACTTTCATGGGACCGGAACTTTCTGGGAAATCGCATTGGCCAACGAAAAAGTAACTGACTCCCCAACACAAAAATTCGTGAATTTCAAACTATATACGCACGACTTGTTTCATTCACTTTTGGCCATTTCAGCAAAATTCGGAAAAATGGCCCGAATTTCTTTGTGAGAAATGTTTTGTTTCTAATTAAACTTTGTTCAACGAAACTTTTATTTTCATTTGCGATAGAGCGATTTACGACGGAATATTGCTGGAACAAATTTGCTGCTTGTGGCACAATTATTTTTAACTTGTGCTTTAATTTAAATGTGCTATTATAGTAATAATAAGTAGGCGCTGATTTTTGGAGTCAATACTGCACCATAAACAAATTTTGACTTTCATCTGACTGTGGAGAGGCAGGTAAACCTTTGTCCGTAAACATTGTTCTTCCAATATTTTGGAAAAACAGCCTAATAAATCATAATCCCAAGGTTAGCAGTTGTGTACATAGTCTTTATATATTTCTGCCAAAGATTAATGGGTGTACATGATGGACAACAAGCAATAAACTCCAATCTAATGAAAAACGAAATATTATCTTCATTATAAAGTTCATTAGAGTTAAATTAATTCTAATGAAATATTCCGTTATCTTTACTAAAATTTGAAATATATAGTCCTAAAATTGATCTTACATTGTATGTTGCAGTGTAGATCATTAAAAAAACATTGATTTCACGACTAAATATATGTACCTTGCGATACACATATTCTCTTCACATTTAGCAGTTAAAATTCCCATTTAAGTAGGATTTACAAATATAAATTCAATTCTGAATTCATGACACAGTTTTATGTTATTACCGTTAGAAAATTCTATTGGTTTAGTTGAGAGTAAAAGTACATATTACAGATAATCTTTAGTGTAAAGATCCCAGCTGATCAGCAAGATACAGCTGGGATTCTGGGATTGAACGGTCTCTACAACCCATTATGCATTGTAAAATATAAAATAGTACATGCTAGTCAATTAAATAAGCACTTCTTCTCAATGTTAATTTACTCATCACTTCTACATAGCATAAACATCTTATTTTCTTCCATATTACCTGCTCAACTTCTAGCTTACTATTTCATGCTGTCCAAATTCTCCTTATTCTTCTTCTTCCGTTCCCGATTACATGAAAATATTCCTTTAAATTACCTTTCAGATAAATGCAATTAAATAATAACCGCTTTTCTCAATATTACTTCTACCCTCACTTTCCTCTCCCGCTAAATTCACCCCATCAGCTCTATGTCTTCCACAAACATTTTAACATTTCTTATTGTATCTACCTCACGGTCCAGGTTTTTTATGTTTTCCTGCCTCTTACTATAATAATTACTTTAAAATTCCCAATTCTTGAAAATCTTGTTTCATTCTTTTTCTTATTCAGATTCAGTATCATACTGTTTTTCTCACTAATCTTCGGCAGACAAGCTAATTGAAGATTTATCATTTGAAACTCCACCCGCTGATTTCATTCCTAACCTCAGTCCTTCGAATTCCTACCTTTTCAGTTACTCTGAGCAGTCGTTAATAAATACAGAAAATATCGTAAATAAATACACACAATCCAGTCTCACTATCCTTTCAATCTTTGAAATTCTCGATTATCCATCCACCGCCTTTTACCTAAGCAATATATTTCACGTTATTACTCGGAATGAATTGTTTATTTTGACCTCTACTCTACTCCTATATTCTTCTTCTCTTTCATTAATACTCCTCCACTTACTCTTATAAAACGCGTCGAAATCTACGAAGCAAGCTATGACATTCTGTCCTCGTGCAAAGGTTGGTTTTCCCCACCTTGTCACTGTGCTTTCCTCTCCGCCTGAGTATTCATTTTTCCATTACTTATTTAGTTCACTTATCTTATTATTTAAGTACTCCTCTCTTGGTTTATTTTTCTGTTGTTCTTTTGACCATTTCATCCTTCCATGGTTGACCCCAGTATACTGAAATTCCTGAGAGTATGTCAAATACGCTTTTAGCATAATCCCAGCTGATCATTCAAGAAATATCTATCTTCTCCTCCTCATTTTTGGGCTTATTCATTGATGATTCGGTCGGGCAATTTAATCACCCCTACTCTAGTCTGGGATATACGGTACCAGAGACCCTAAGGTTAACCTAATATGTATGGTTTTCCGAGTGTTACATCTTCCTGGGAAACAGCAAGTGCATCAGAAAAAGTAACTGCTCCCCTCCACCCCAACTTTATTTGTGAATTTCACACGCCATAAACCTTAGATTGAGGTAGTGCTCATATATCAAACAAATCTTCGAGTAGATTACTTTGCGGCCGGTTGAAGCCTCTTATACCACATCTCTTTTGCTTCCATTCTTCTCTTTTTTTGCAGCTGTTAACGCCCTTGCACCTATACAATGGAATTCAATGCTGCATTATAAGTTTTAATTAGCTGCTTCCTTTATTCCATCCTTGTATTTCTTTCTTCCTCGTAAACGTTTCTCCTGGTAGAACACTATTTTCTGAGATATTCTAATCACTATATTTTTCTTGCAACGATTGTTCCCTCTACTAATTCATTCTAATGTTTCTGGTGGCTTAGGTTCATGTTGGTATTACATTTTTTCTTCTTTAACATGGTAATATTAAGTTTTATTTATTTTAAATTTCAAGTTCTATCTGAATGTACCATTGCAATATAGTAGTTCAACATCCTTCAGTCAGACCTGTCATTACTGCCAGAATTTCTATTTAATTAATAAAGCCTGTCAACACTCTGACTGTATCTTTGTGTATATCAAACTCAGATTTTAATGTTTATAATTATTTCATGCATTTATTTTTCCAAAAAATATCTAAGACCATTGGCGAGAAAGTACTCGAATATCGTAGCCGAACATTATTCGTAGCTATTTATCTAACAGCAGTGTACCAAAGCTGTATTTAATAACTGTCAAAGGTAATTCAAGCAGTAATCAATTATTCTTCAACCACCTATGCCCTGTAATTTTTTTTTATTTTTCCGAATTCCCATTGAATATTCGATATTGTATTTTAGACTGCAGAATCACATACTCTCTCAAAATTGAATAAGAAAGTAAAATTTGATGCTTTTTCAAATTCTCTTCTGCATGAGATTTCTACGGATGGCATAGCGCATCGTCGCTTCTGGTTGGAAAAATATCGCAGATTAATTTATATACTCTGCTCAGGGTCTTCATTTCAGCGTTTTTTTATCATCTCCTCTAAAGATATATTTTTAATTCATACCGGAGTTCCTACTCGTTTATCATTGATCGTAGCATAAAATTCTTATATTCTAAAATTGGGTCTCCCTCTTCGTCTTCATTCACAGCGCCTCTTTTTTTATGTTGGTAGACAAGACCACGACGGGAAATTGAGAGTGATTGACTGCCAAACAGATAGATATTAGGAATTCTTTTTCCCTTACCAAATTCGTGAGTATAATAATTGGAAATGCATTCGGCAGTTAGTATTAGGGGAATTAGAGTATCCCGAATTTAAGGGATTCAATTTTCAAAATTTTAAAAACTTCATTGATGGCTGGTTATCTAATACCCCCTGTCACACGCCCTCGCGGCGGCTTGCTGATGTCTCCATTTTCTTCCTCCATATGTTTTCATATTTTCTGTTTGATAACTTTCTTGTTGTCTTCTTTCTTCTGCCACACTCGATTCTTTCTGATAATGTTTTTTTCTATTTCTTTTAAATTTTTTCCTCTTCCTCAATTTTTATTTTGCATCTTCCAGTTGCCGCTTCACATGGATTAGCATATGTCTTCCATTAATCCCTGGCCATCTTCTTCTTCACCCAGCACACTTTGAGGGACAACATGTGTTCTACTTCCTTCAGAGTTCCTGTAACCTAGAGGTGAATTTATGCTCCTTTCATGTTTTTAATTTAACAGAAATTTCATCGCCACCAAAACCCGCACATAGATACCTCTTAGAGTACCTAACGTCAAATCGTTTCAGCAAAACTTGGACTCTTCTTCTGTTCTCTATCATTCATTATTCCGTTCTCCCTCTCCTCAAAGGTGCAAATGACTGAGAACAGAAATGACGGAAGATTAGCAAAATGTAGAGGAAACAAAAGCAAGAATTGGCATGGCAAAGGAATCTTATAGAAAGAAAAGTATGTTATTAAGAAGCAAAATGGATGAGGATGAGGAAGGGAATAGCCATGTGTTTTGTTTGGAGTGTTTTCAAGTACAGTTGGAAACATGGATAGTAACGGAAAGGGAAAGAAAACGAATAAAGAGCTTAGAAACGTGGATATGGAGGAGAAGGCTTAACAAAAAGTAGTCTGACAAGGTTAAAAATGAGGAATGAATGAATGTATCATGTACTGAGTTGGGAATGTCTGTTACGTGATGTTACAGAAGGAACGGCGGAAGGAAAACCAAGAAGAGGAAGAAGGAGAATGAAGATGATTGATAATCTGAAACGAGGAGGAAGTTTCAGCAACTTGAAGAGGAGGGCAGAGTATAGAAAGAGATGGAGGCACCATGGACCTGCGCAAGCAGACAATCTTTAATGGTGGCAGCAGAAAGCTCTATACTTTCATTCTGGCTCCCAAAATATGATTTCCTTATTTTTTTCTTTTCTTTGATCCATCTTAATGCATATAATCCTGAATTTCTTTCACCAAAAGTGTCGCTTTTCAGGATATTGTTATTTCTCTTATATAAAAAATATATAGACCCATTTTGCGCTATATCAATTTCAGATTTTCTCACTGTGCCCTATTTTCATAGATAGTAGCGTTACCATTGTCACTATGACGTCAGCGTTCTCATTTTCCAAACGAAAAATTTTCTTTAAATAAGCAATAGCTTTCTTCACACTCCATCCTTTAAGTGATGATACTGACTCACTACCTTACCTGCATTAGAAATAAAATTTATGATCCTTTTTTTGCAACAATTTCTTTCTTTTTTATCTAGATGGGAATTAATATTGACCTTGAATAATTTAAATTTCTATCCTCCTTTATTCAAATGAATGCTACTACATAGTTGTCAAAAGAATCCTCCACATCATCTATTATGTAGTTCTTTAACGACTCTGTAAAAAATTACAATTGAATCCCGTGGTGTCCTTCAAATCTCGATGCAGAGTATGCCTTCTCCCAAGCTCTTGCTATCCATGCTTCTTTTTCTTCCATAATGTTTTGCTCTTCATAATGTTCTTTCTCCTACTCCTCCAATTTATTTACATCTCTTTTGGCTCTCATAATTAATTTCTATAACAACCTCTGAAGGTTGATATTACTTTTACAACTTCACTCATTACCACGGAATGTACAGTTCTCAGGTAAAATGTGCAAAGCTACAAGTGTGAGAAATCACTTTGCGCGTTGTCATAGTAATGTCTTTTGGAACTCGGAAGGTTAAAATTTCACAGAAAATTAGAATACGATGAAAAATTATGAGTATTATTTGGAGAAACATCATAATGAGAATGAATTGAACCAAAGAAAATATTCTGCTTTTAATATTAGTCTGTCGGTTAGGGTAAATTTTTGGACCATATTGCATCATGGCTAACAGAACGCCAACATTGTAATAGCCTACATTAAAACGTCCATCATCCGATTCCGCATGCTTACCGCCTCACTTCATTCCTTCCAGCATTCCTAATGTTTACCTCCCTCTACCTCGGTTGGCCAACATCCTCTCCTCCACCTTAAAAAATTCATTGCCACACAGTAAGCCCTGCATCCCCTTTTTTCCCTGCTTTGTTTTTATTTCCCCCAACGTCTTTATCCCCTTCACCAAGAAACTCCTACCTTGTTTTAATTTCCATTTATTTAAGTTTTTTCATCCTTCTCCATACCAAACATATCAAAAGTCTTCAACGTATGCTTATCGTCCTGCCTCAACTACAAAGTTCCCGAGCTTTGCCAAACCACGCTGGAACCCAAAGTCTTTCCTAGTTTCTTTTTTACATCTTTACCCAAGAACCCTGTCATTTATTCCTTCCTCTTTGTAAAAGCTTCTTTTCGTAATGCAATTCTTCTTCCGTTATACTTGCCACATCGCCCAGCTTCTTTAAAAACCTACAAAATAGAATAACTGCTCTACCTGATCAGGGAACAATACAGCAGACAACCCACGCAAAACATAAAGATTTTGCGCTCTGGATTACGTAAATATAAGAAAAAATTCTGGGTGAATTAATGCACGAAAAGGCTTTTCGGTCACACGCTAGGTACTTACAAGGCAAACGCCAAATCGTGGAGTCATTATAGGGCAAAAATGGGAAAGTAGTCGCGTTACAAAAAATAATGTTTTCAACAGTTATTTGTAAAGTGTTTACAACAACGACTCAAAACCAATCAAAAATTTCCTGACATTAATGAAACGATGATTATGACATCATAAACCGAAACGGATTGGTTAAACTACTACAGAGTATTAAAACTAAAATATCTCCAGAACTGGAAGGTAACCCATCCCGAATAATTAAAGAGTTGGCATCAGACACCCACAGTGTCAGACACACACAGTGGCATTGCACTCTATCTATAAAATAATACTTATTAAGTCCTAATCGGAAGGTAAAGTGTCACAAGACCGGAGAGTCACTCCCATCCACAAGAGCGGAAACAAAAAATATCCCGGAAAATGTCATTACCATAACTATACTTTAAAATTCTTGAGTACATTATTCTGAGTAACGTCATGAGCTTCCTGGACAGTCATAGTTTTTTCACAAACACGCAACATGGGTTCCGAAAGAATAGGTCATGTGACACACAACTAGGATTATTAATCCAACACATCCTCAGATTTCCTCAAAAAAGAATTTGATCAAGTGCCACCAAATAAACTAGTATGCACATTACAATTATGTAGAATTAATAAAAAAGTTGTAAACTTGTTTCGCGATTTTCCCTTTGAGTGAGTCCCGATCTTGTAGATGTAGCCTCCGGCGTCCCACAGTTAGTTTAACCCTTCTTTTTCTCATTTACATCAACGACATTAATTTTAGAATTTCTAACAATGTCAGATTATTCGCCGACGATACGTTCACCTACAGGGATATATGTATCTTTCTTGTGATCTCAAAAATATTAATGCCTGTTGTGAGGAATGGGGTCTAAAATTAAATTGGAAAAAATGAGCAGTGAGAAGATTTTGGGAAAGAAATCCATACAACTTTACACGTATAGACTAACAGGGGGACATTAGGAAAACGGACTGAGTAAAATACCTACGAGTCACTCTAGTATCACACCTAACATGGGGTGATCACGTTAGTGCCATCTGTAAGGCTGCATTGGAAAAATTGGGATTCATTAAGTTTACTATAGCTAGAAAATATTCTATTGAAAAAGTTAAGGAGATGAGTTATTTCGCGCTAATTAGACTTCATCTAGTGATCTCAAAACTATTAATTCCTGGTGTGAGGAATGGGGTCTAAAATTTAATTTGAAAAAAAAATGTGCAGTGATGAGCTTCAAGGAAATAGTTATTCTACACCATTACCATTACAACCATTCTACCGTACTACCATACAACAGTAGTTACAATTATAGTCTCGCAAAGGGGAGTGGGGAAATGACCGGACCGAGTAAAATATCTAGGAGTCACTCTTGCATCAGAGCTAACAAGAGGTAGTTAGGGCAATCTGGGAGCTGCATTTAAAAAACTGAAATTCATCAAATGCATATAACACGAGAAAATATTCTAATAATGAAGTTAAGGAGAAGTGTTATTCTGCGCTAGTTAGACCCCATCATGAGCAAACTTCGAGAATTTGCGACCTCGCGCAGAAGGAACTAATCTTGGAAATAAACACGCAAAAGTCGTGAGTACTATTATACTCAAGAATAGTGAGTAAAAGAGGCACTCTAGAGCGTACTTGTGCGACTAGTGAACGACTCAGCGCAGAAAATGCATAAAGCAGTTAGAGCATTAGGAGAATTAGGGCATACCGAATTTAAGGGATTCAAAGTTTTAAATGCAATACATTTTATTAATGACTGGTGATATAACACCCCCTGGCACACACCCTCGGGGTGGCTTGCAGGGTGTGCAGATGTGAACGTGAACATGTATTACAATATGCTTTGTGGCATTGGAAAAAAAATTAAAAGTTGCCAGAAGATTTCCAGAATGTCAAAGAGGAATGGGGTAGATAAATATTAGGCTTTTTTGCTAATTTATCCGGAAGGCGTCATTATGAAAACGACTACCCTCTTACGCCACATGCATGATTACCAGCGTATTTAGTTCATCTCAACTTTACAAGATTAGCTCTGCTGCTTTCACATGCCAAACCAGCCTCCGGGCTTACAATCATGAATTGCCAGTGATTACGAGAATAAAAATTGCGTTCGAACTTACTTACAGAATAATTACAGGGAAATCGCAAAAACGAGTGTGCAAAGACCGGTTATGACCCAGGACACACACAGGTATCTAAGAAGAAATCTGTTTCCGACGACTCACAGAGAGGTAACGGACGAGATTTTCAGCGAACTTACATTTCGTTTGCAAATTTGTGGAGTGTGTTTGATTATAGTTACTGGGACTGGACGCTAACTACCCGCAAGGAAGGAAGATTGACAGCCAAAGGAGAACGACTGACGGATTGTGTGAAGAGACTTTGACAGCGATCAAATAAGGCCGCAGTGTTGGAGAGACAACACCAAGGAAGGGGTCAGTGTGCAGAGAAAATATCAGCAAGCCACGTTGTGCTGATGACAAAGCAATATTGACAAAGGGGGAAAAAGATTCGAAGAGAGCGTTTCTTTCCACTTGAAAAAGTACCACAGGAAACAAACTCAAGTACCGTCAAAACAATGGTCTTCGAGTGAATTCAAACTGGCAACGAAGACAAACTCGATAAACCAGCAAAAACGAGTGATTGTACGACACACAATAAATTTCTAGACTCCAATCATGTCTCGAAAAATGTTTATGCTGACATTCTATTCCGGAAAAAATAATTTTAAAATTAAAATTGGTAAATGTAATACAAAATTCATTTGAAATGTGACATAAAATTAGGGTGCCACCACACTGGCACGCAGTAAAGCGCTCAGTCTCATTTTAGGACTTTGGTGAGGAATGACGGTGAATGTTCGAATTGAATTTGAATGACGGTGTAAACCGCCATCGCGTCTAGTGATAAAGATCAAAATCCTTCCATCTAATGAAAACCAATTAAACATTGCTAGAAAAAACAAACGATTGGCATAAATAACTCTCCACTTTCGATTTTAAAATTTGACCAACGCTGAGGAGATATCCATATTCTAATATTAGTAAAGGAAAGATTCACAAATGTTCGTCGAAGTTCCATCCCCGGATCAATTTGAATATCTCTCAATAAGCTGATGAATCATACAACAATTTTTATTCAATAAACTTTAAAGTAAGCTTACGATATGTACGTGATCCGAATCCTGAGACTCATAATTCATGGGTTCTTAGACTTAAACGCAATTTTCAATTTAAACTAAGAGTAAATTACGCGTGCATTTACAACAGATTAATATGCTTCAGTTACGCTCGATGATCACAATGCTTACAAAAAACTTGTTTCACGCATAATGGAGCACATTTGCACTAATCCGGGGACCACTCATAAAAAAGGACGAGTAGCGAAATTTCGCACGCGAAGTTAGGGAAGAGGGTCCAGCCAGGAGGAAATAAAAAAAAAGTAATAAAACACTTGAAAGAGTAAAACATAAAAACGGCGTAACTGGAGGTGCGATGAGGACAAATGATCGACGAGATCCTTAAAAGACAAGACTCAAAAAGGGCGGCGGCAATGAACAAGTCGTTCTTCCTTTCCTTCCATC
>LYUA01000210.1:329662-350950 GCA_002093875.1 Calopteryx splendens | reverse complement strand
GGGGGGGGGGTGTAACACGATTGAAGCGGGAGAGGAAATTGTTGGAGGAGGCTGAGGAAAAGAGAAATATTTTATTACTCAGCTTTTCTCTCTGTATCCTTTTCCACGACGGTGTGTCGGTCGATTTGCGTGTGTGTGGGTAGGGGAGCGCGGGAGGGAGTGACAGGTACGAGAGGGGATCGGAACGACACGGAAACCGAACCCTAAACCCTTTCCTCTCTTTCTCTTTTCTCACCCCATGAGCGAAAAAATTCAACCATCCCCCTCTCCACCTAAAAAATGATAAAATAAATACATTCACCCAACCTTTTAGAACTCTCGCATTTCCCATTCTGAAATCCCCCAAACCCTCTCGCTTCCTCGTTACTAATTGACTCCCTTCCTCCCCTTACCTTCGTCTATTGGTCCCCCACCCGCCAGTGGCCGCTTCCTACCCAGATCCCCTGGACCCCTTACCAATGGACTTAAATGGTCTAAGTAAGATACGCGAGTTCAAACCAATGACCATCGAACCTATCAATTTCACTACTCGCCTAATGCTTCTTCTGCCAATATCCATAATATCTCTTTTGTTGATGTATATTTTTTCCTTAGGAAAGCGGTCTCGAAAACTCCAAAATCTCGAGGGCTTTAGAAAGATTAGCGCGACAAGTTCAGCCGCGGGAAGTTCCACGAAATTCAATTGTCCGAGATCAAATTTACTGGACGATGACTCCAATGAACGGCGGTCTCTCAAAATATTTCGGTCCTTGGTGGATTGCTACTGTTTCAGATAACAAAAAGCAAAAGGCTACTACAGGCTTAGCACTAGACTGAGCAGTAGGAGTGATCACTGGAAAACATTACATTATTTAATTCTCAGATTTATAGCTTCAATCTTTTATATGTTAATCTGTGCCTTTTGTGCTACTTTATGAAGTGAATTCCTGCTTCAAGACCACAGTACGACAGCATATTGAAAGTTCACCGACTAACTCAAAGGCCATATGTTTGCGAGCCCGCCTTGGGCATTGATTGAATTCGTGTTACAACGTGTTCTCATGAATGCATTATCGTTGCCTTTTGAACTTTGCCATCGTAGAACCGAAGAATGCTAATTTCAAATACTGATCAAATAAATGATTGGTAAAATTTACGCTGTGGGCATTCATTTTGATGAAAATTCGTTTTCGCAGTAGTTACACACCCCATTACGATGAGTTCATTTTCTGCGAATTTCTCGAGAGAGTGTTGGATGTATCACGAGACGTAGACTATAATTTGGGAGCCATCAAAATCTGAAAAGGTACGGGAACGGTACATTGGAAAATGAATGTCTCGTTGAATTGTTGAAATTTAGTACTAAATTTCAACAATTCAACGAGGCATTCATTTTCCAATGTACCGTTCACGTACCTTTTCAGTTTTTGATGGCTCCAAAATTATAGCCTACGTATCGTGATACATCCAACACTCTCTCGAGATATTCTGCAGAGAATTTTCTGTAGGATGTAGGGGCATTGATTTTGACAGTAAATATTGATACAAACAGCTTTCAACTCCGTCAACTTGATTTTCCATTTATTTAAAATCCCTTTTTCCATCCAATTTTTAGAAAAAATATGAGTACCATTTGTTACGTGAGTCGTAAATAATATTTTTACATCTTTGTCAAGACTAGACACTAGAAAAATGCCGTCCTAAAATATATTTTCTATTCTGTGTACTTTAATATCCTTTCTTTCGAACGCCGGTTTCGCAAAAAGGTTTCAACAATAGATCGGACTTCTCCGTAATTCCTCTTGCTACAGGTACGATATTAGATCCAGAAATTCGTTGGGGAGCCTATTATATGCCAGTCTACCTGCCTTGAGGAAGGAAATTCGTAATAAATAAAAATTGCGGTACTCCCGGCGGTCGCTTGTATGGGAGATCCGCTTCCGAATCTCCGCCGATTTCCAAACTGAAACCAAAAATCTTCTGCCAGACAGTGATCAGTATGTTTCATTCGAGGTCCATCAAAATCCTGGAAAACTTATGCACGACGCCTCCAGTTGCATGTCTCCTTATCCCTCCACGATTATTTATGACAGCGAATCCAATATAGTCACGGAATGTTGCGTATTTAAAAATATTAATGAATACTTGTCACATTAAAAAAATTGACGGTGAAATTCAACGTGTTTTTTGGAAAATTAATTTTTCTATCTATTACTACGAGCAAAAAACTCCTCTACCCTGGATCTATGATTTATGGTATTTCTCACATGGGAAAAACTTCATTTCATAGAACTATTACATGATCTAAATAGGGCACAACCAATGGTCATATTTGGTCTTACAATTATACTCCTGCGGCCGAAGCCATCACTTGCTCAGATTTTGGAGTAATGTTACCCATTACATCTGATCAATACTAACCCGGCCTTTTCCCTAAACGTCTCGTAATGTAAATTAGAGATGGGCCAAAAACAGACCAGTCCAAACAGACTAGTCCAAACAGACCAGCCCAAAAAGAACAGTTCCTAGAAATGAACAATTCCATAAAAAGTACATTTCTCTATGGCTCCCTGTTTGGAGGAACAACCTGTAATCATCGAGTCAACCGAATACTAACAGATGACGTACAGGTTGCAGAACAGCGAACCACGAAAGAACAGATTTATTTGCGGCACTGCTATGAACGAACAGAGTGAACGCTTGGCGCTCGAAGCTGTTCGGTGGCGGAACTGCTCTAAAAAGAACAGGGTGAACACCCTGCGCCCAAGGCTATTCAATCGAGGGACTGTTCTTAAAGAACATGGTGAACGCTTGGCGCTCAAAGCTGTTCGGTTGCGGAACTTTTCTACATGTTAAAAAAGAACAGACTAAACGTTTGGTTCTCAACGCTTTGGTTGCGGAACTGTTCTAAATGAATGAGCTCTTGTTTAAAATGGTATAGTTCGCAGGGAAAATAATTTTAATGAATTATACTTTTTTTACAAAAAGTCAGAATTCAATTTTTCTACTGTGGTGGAGGTAACACCATCACGTTTCCAAACTTATCACCTTTGGTAAAAACAAAATTTAGCTGGCTACGTCAGGTTCCGTGCGAAAGAATTTTTTATAAAACCGGGACGGTTGTTAACGACCGCCGTACCCACCTCAGCTCTCAGCATGTCCAAAAATTGTTTAAACAATTCGTTTAAACTATTTAATGCATGATGTGTAAAACATCCAATTTAAAAAAATATTATTAAATTAGGTACTTTTCCTCATAGTTGTTTATGAATCACTTTATTAGTTGTTCTTAAAGTGATTTTTAATTTGTTATATATGATTTATAAGGATGTATTACTTTTCCAGAATATTATGGCCGATTGTAAATTAATATTTATCTATGTCAAAGATATACTTTGCTTTATGTGTTTATTATGCCTTTTTTCTTAATTTCATTTGTCATTTCCGATAGCCACACCTACCAGGAAAAGGAGTGTGTCTCCTGCCCGCCTTTTTTAGTGGGTAACCCAACATAACCTTGAGGTGCGAATCCTTCAAGGTATATGCTAGTAGATTTTTCACAACCCTCCTAAAAATTTTTTTTGCATTATGTTTAATAAATCAAACAACCTCATTATTTAAGGTCAAATTTCCTTATTTTAAAAAAATATTTACTTCGCAACTAAATGTGATTTTAACTTCATAATTTAATGAAATATTTCCGGTTTTAATATATTAGGATTACTATTTACCGCACTTTCATCGCGTTATTTTGGAAACATAAAGTTTATGAATTAATTTTATCATATTTGATGATCACTGATTGTTCGTAAGTGAAAACTAGCATTTAGCAGAGCGAGATAAGATCCTCCACTTGTCTTTACGACACATGGTTATTCGTTTGTTTATCTCATTTAAAGAATTTATTGGTAGTTCAAGTGATTTCTTTTAATTTATTTTTTAAACTAGAGCGGATATCACGGATGAACTTCGTATTTCACTGATTTTGAGGAGTGAAGATTCGTGCGCAACATCCCCCCCCCCCAAAAACACGAATAAACCCCACCGTTCTTCCGGAACAGTTATTTAGAACTGTTCTTTTCCATGAACAGGGTTAGACTGAACCTCTGAACTCCTCACCAAAATGAACAGTTTCGCACAACTCTATTAACTACAACAATGACTTTACATATTTTATCATTTCAATGTATATTTTGAAGTCAGAAAAAAATATGTAAAAACATAAATTTCCCTGTTCGGAAAACATTACTTGATTTTATATAAGGGTACATGAAAATGTTTTAAAAATACGTCACGAAGAAAGGTCGCCGAGTCGACTAGTTTAGTCGCTCCAGGTTTAAAAAAATAATCACGTAACCAAAAAATATAGAAAACAAAAAGAGCACAAACTAGTAGTTGCAATAAAACACCTGGCATCTTTCGGCTTTGGACAGAAAGAAGAAAGAATCCAAATCGAAAACAATTTGTGGTGACTACATGTGCACATAGAATATAATAGAATTGAAATGTTAATATTTTAATAGATCAGAATTTCGGTGATTTTCAAACAACACCATCCCACAACTCACAAAAATATAAGGAAAAAATACAACGACTATAGGTCGCACGGGGAGATTTTCAATTCGAATGCAAATGTTTTGGTAATGGTCAAAAGGACCTCAAAGCTTGACTCATTGTGTGATTTGTGTTTTGTCTCGTTTTTAAGTTATTTTTTCTTGAGTTCCTGGAACTTTCTTAGCAAGGAAACCCCAATCTATCGCAAAATTTCTTAAGGACTATTGTTTCCCAATTTAGTCAGTGGCTTCAGTTACTGGATGGTATTTTTTCTAAAGAATGAAATCATAGAACCAAAGTCTCAAGCATTAATTCCCAACGAAAACCAGGTTTGGTAAGGACATAGCATGTTTCTTTACCAATTCGTCACATCATCTACAAAATTATAGGATCGATTTATCGAGGCATGATTATGGATTTTCCTAAATCATAAATGGTGCATTATCACGAATACTTGCCCACTGTTGCGTCAGAAAAAATATTAATCTAGTTTTTGCCTTGGCTGAAATTGTTAGAATTAGAATAGAATAGAATTCATCCAGAGTTAAGGGCTAATAAGAACAGTACATCCGGCAGTATCATTTTCCATAACAGAAAGATACAAGTATGATTGATTCTCTCACGGAAGTAAAAGAATTCCAAGAAATTTACTTCGTTTTTTTCATAAAAAAACAACAAGAGTCGCGTCGTCACATAAGTCGCAATATCTTTGAAGTAAAAGTGCAATACCTACCCTTTGATAAAACATTAGGTATAGTAGCTTTCTCTGTCTTCAATTCTGGTCATAGCAGTCTTAACAGCGGATACGCAGCAATTTTTTTCGGTAAATAAATGTAAGTGAACGAGCAAAGAAGGTAGACTAGTGAGTAATCGCAAATAAAATACTATTAGAGACATTATTTGTGGAAGACGCCTGTGCAAAATAAAACGGAGTCTAAGGTGTTATGCGCTAGGCTTATTAAAACCTTAAGGAGCTAGTACTGGCGAGGAGGTTAACCTTTCAGATGGATGGTCTTGATTATATCCGTTACACCTAATTTGAATTTTTTTACCATCTAGAAGACTATATTAATCACGGTATTTGTTGAAAACGTGGTAATATTACAGATTAAATACCATTTATTAAATTTTATTGTTATATTTTGGTATACCCATTGTTTGGTTGAGGATAAAACAAAAACATATATCATATAAGTGTTAAATCTTGTTTTAATTAATACCTTTGATTATTTCTATAAGTTTCCAACTTATATCAGCTAACTACCCTAGATGGTTAATGATTTATTATTGTTTCATTCTATATGAAGTTAAATGTCCACGGAACGCCAATTTTTTAAAGTTTCTTTGAAAACAATATGAAAATAAATGGCGAATGATTTCCTTTGTACATGTTATGCAACACATACATTACATAAAAATTGCAGGAAATTATGAATTAATGTCGTTTACATAACACACGTGAGATAGGAACCTCAAACGTCCATTTTCAAATAACACAATTTGGAATTTTTTTTAAGCACTTGAAATGTGATATCAACCCGACGCATGCATTAGTATGAATAAATGAAAGATTTATTCATCACAAGAGGAGCTCACCTACTACTTGTGCTGTGGAAGTCACGCCTATACATTCTTATGTTAAACTGTTCCTTTCCAAGTGTTGTGGTGATCAGTTGTACAGGATTGCAGAACGATTATCGATGAAATAATTTACTTCTTAACGGAATATTTTTCCTTAACGGTTGTATCTTTATAATTATTCTCGATCGGAAATATAAAACAGAATAGTTATGCCCCAGCGGTGAGTGCTGAAATAAATTTAAAGATTGTCCTCATCTTCTTAATTCGGAAGGTAAACGACACGAGATAGGATGTTGGGCCATAAAAATGTAAGAACAGAGGGGCGACGTCCAGGAACGTGACAGCCCCATTTCGGGAAAATCAAATTCTGAGTCACTGGCAAGGTGTCTCAGACCGGTGCTGATGCCTTGCCAAATTCGCTTCAGAATGGGGAAAGCCCACGTTATGTAACCACATTCATTCCCGTCTATGGGAAAAAATGGTTCCCCCGTCAAGGGAAAATGATGCTGGCTCAAAAATCCTAGACGCATCAAAGGATTTAAAACTCCAGATGAATAGCTCCTTTCAGTGGCACGCATTACAACTTCGAATCTCTTCAGTTTCTCTTACTTAATGGGAATAGATATTTCCTATTCTACCCTGTGACAGGTGTATTTGTTTTACGGACTCCCTGGCATTTAAGTAACTTCAAGGCTAAGATTATAAGCGCAAAAATTGGATTCCAACACGGGGAAACAGTGGTCGATTCTTCTTCACGCAAAGCTAAATTTAAATTTTGACTGGTGTGGAAAATATTAAAACTGCATATTAAGGTCAAGAAATACTGCTAACGGACATATGCCGCAAATGTAAATCAAAGCCAAATTATACAGTCGCAACGATATAATTGAATCATTCATAGTTCATGATCATAAAAAGGTAAAAGTTCAAATAACTTAATGGTATTCGGAAAAAATTTCAAATATTTGATTGACACAAATGAGCATTTGCTTCAAAATTAACGAAAGAGGTTAAATGTATACCTGAATATTTTAGTTAATCAAATGTTTCCAAATCTTCTCTCAACTCCCCACAACTATTACTTAACTTGTATAAAACTGCAAAAAACTGCAAAACACCACATCTGTAGCAGCATAAGTTGTTTGATTTAGCTAATTTTAAATTGCAGATGGGAAATCAACATTTTGTTTGTTACAATGGTACAGGTACACAAAATTTTCATTCAGCCGAAATGCAGCAAAATGTGGAAAACTCTACGAAAAAATATATTTTGTCATATAGTGCTCTATAATTTGTCTGTTATTAAATCCTTTTTATATTTAAAACACTGGTTTCCAAAAACACAATTCTCTCGTCTTTATGCTGCCAGTCTCTAAGAAAATGAATGTCTTATTCGGGTAATTATGCAACTGACTGACCCTTTTTCAAAGTCAATAGCTCTTTCTGAGATTAACATTTCAAACGCTGTTTTCCTTAGCGTGAACGTATTTCCTGAAATAGTCCACCTTGATTCTTTAAATAGCGCATCTGAGACGATCTTAAGAACACGTATACGACAAATTTGTTGGAAATTTACCTGATCTGAATTTATGATCCTATTTTCAAATCACTGAGATTTGATAAGTCTCCATAGCATATGAATTACGCATACATAATTGCTAGCCACGCCACGACAAAAATCAATGAATATGAAGGTAAAAATTTCACAAAAGATGGATTTCATCTAGTAAATCTTGCCTGAATATCCTTATTCCTTTGATCGAGGAAAATTGAAAAATCTTGTCCCAATCAAGCCCACCAAGAATCTTCCAAGTCTGTATATGTATATATATATATACAGACATATATATACAGACTCGGAATACATATTGTGTCCTTTCCACTAAGTTACAAGTTAATTTACAATTACTTGTAGATTGCTTAGATATGCAGATCTTCCAATTACAAAAAAATACAGTACTTACCCCTTGCATACACTTCAATGTAATTATTAATTAAGATTAATATCGCATTAACAACTTTTTAGAAGTCGTATAAATGAAGTTTAACATAAAAAACGAAGCACTTGCAAAATACATATCGGCACGTTAGTGAAGTTCATCTCAGATATCTCAATCACTCATCGTAAAAATAATTAGAAAAGAGGGTCAAATGTACTCACCAAAACCATGGACATGCCATCATGATTCGTAGGATGAGACATGCTTGGAATCAAGAGTCGGACCAAAACTGCACCCATGCAAATCCTGAATGATCCGGGAACTCCGGGTGGTCAAGTCTATGGCCGCTGTATATGTGTAGCTCAGCCCTGCAACCGTAATAATGTTTCTTAGGTACTGAGAAGAAGAAATAAGTCACAATTGAAATACTCTTGGCATTTAAATTTGACTATACTAATGTACTACAGAAAATTTGTAACCAAGTCTTTCATGTATCCATTGAATCTCGCATTCTTTTACAGTGTAATACTTGATAATTCAGTCAACGGATTTCAAGAGGATATTCTTGGTATAATACCGAATATTTTATTAAGGGAAAATAAAGATCAATGAATACAAACTTATTCATATAATAACATATTCATTTAGTATATTAACGTAATTTATACAATAATTATTTGAACAAATGAATTTTATACACTTATAATTCAGATTAATAAATACAGGCATTTTCGTGCTGAATTCATCAAGTATTTAGAAAAATACTCATGTTTTACTCTTAATAATTCTTTTAAAAACCTAACAACATCATACATGAATAGGCTCATTATCGCTCTAATTTAAAACATTTGTTCAAATGTCACATATGAAATTAAGTAGAAAGTTTCGGAGATTAAAAACTCCCAGGAAGATGAAAAACGGTTACGTTAGGTTGCTTAACTTGCTTGCTTACTGTTGAATAGTGTCACCAGTGCATTTACTCAAATATACTTAGTTAATTTCCTGAGATATGTTCCTTGAAAAGGTAAGTTTGACTGTGATTGTTAAATTTGCAGAATATAAGCCTCTAGGAAACCGGATACTGAGGTAAAGTAAAGACAAATCTGGAAAGATTTATCCAGGATCGAGGAACTCGTGTAAGTGAAAAGGCGATAACTCTGAAACCTTTCTAACAAATCTACCGTTTGCTATTCTAGTTTAATGAAAGTGTAGGTCGAGAGAAAGAGAAGAGCTCAACGAATAAAGAAGTCGTGTTTACCCTAAATAATTCGTAAGTCAAATAAGTTGCAATTACATAAGGTGAGCACTGACAGCGGTCGAAAACTTCACATTGCTAAGCCATTTAACCTGTTTACCCTAAGAATAGACCACGACTAAATATCTGTAAAGAAACTTCATAGCAAATAATTCTTTATGTAATCACGTTTTTGGTATCTTACATGTTTTCGAGATAGAAAAAAATATTTGCAAAAATGTTCAACTTGGCTAAATAATTTCCGAGAATGGTACTCTAGCGTAAGAATTCCTTTGTAGCTCTTTGCAAAATATTAGCTTTTCACTCCTGAGTTTGGAGATTTTTTTGGCGCAACACAGGGCTTCAGTAATTATAAATGTAGGCACCTTAACATTATCCTTCCCTATTACATTCACGCCATTCTCACCATAATTTTTTCCCGTAAACGAGTGTTTTAGCATTCTCCGCTATAGAACCACGGATGCTTGTTGAAAAAAAAATACAATTCGGCAATGAAGTTAAGACTCGCTCACAGCTTAGTTCAGCTTGGCGCGAGCTGGAGAGTTAAAAACCATACAATTTGGGCACCAATCAAAACTCGATGGCAAGGCTGAATTTAAGGGAAAGCAGAGACGACTAGTGCACACACGCCCCCAACACCTCATCAAGAAGAACATTTGACCCATGAGCGGACGCGTTGGGTTTAAAGCCCCCAATCTCGCTAATTTCACAGCAAAATCACAGGATATTTTTCATCCAAATTGCTTAATTAGCCTCAGGCATGGGTAACATTTTCACTTCAAATTTACATTATAGCCGCACGGAAATGTAACGTAATTGTCATAAACTATAGTAATATTATTCGGCATCCCTAGTATAAGAATACCCAACGCACACGGTCCTGAAATAATTATTCCCTTGCCTCTTTTCTTTCGCTGAAATAACATGTGCATTACTCCATCTTGGATCCAGTTTACTTTTTACTCAATATAGAGATAGATAATAGGGAAATTATCGCATTAATCGCCTTGGGGGGCAGAGGACCATTTTAATTCAAATTAGAACAAATCTTCATAAGGCCTTTGTTTTTATTTCATTACTACAGAATCAATCCATTCTATATGGCTCACTGTTATGCAGTACACAGTTAAAATTTACTGTTATAAAATAGCACTCCACTAATATTTTATTTTTGTTTACGATACTTAGTTTTCTTTTAATAATTAACCGACACGAATTAATTGAAGGGTAACATATTATGTAACAACTTGATCTAAAGATATATCACCTTTGAGAGACAATCAATAATATTATCACATATTTCTGTCCTAAAAGTTAAAAAGTCTAAAATAATCATATGCAATGATTTATAAGTACCTACTGTCATAATTTCTCTTATCAGGTATACTCCATAACTAGTCAGCTAACAAACTACTACCAATAGTTCTATATCCGGCTATGATCGTTGGAAAAAATTGAACCTTTGGATTTAATGATAAATTTGACGATAAAAATCGATACCATTAGATCAGCTACAGTGCCTATGAGTCTTCAGCATTGGGTAAAATTACTATGGTAAGCTATTCTTAATTTCAGTTCTTGCTGTCGCTTAACTACATTTTCTAATTCTGCATGAATGCATAGCATAGTATTCAGATATTTCTGAACCTTCTTGCATATCTGCTGATCTAACGCTGATTTAATCCATGAGCATAACTTTTAAGATATATGTTTAAGAGGTTTACTTTGCGCCCTTCCGGGCAGCTGGCAAATAATTGAATTTCGCCATTACACCCATCACGCTTTCTTAATTACATACTAAACTCTTCCAATACACGACACCTGCGCTATTGGATGACGTGGAATAATATAGGCATAACATAAATACATAAAAGGAACAAAAAGGAGAGACGAATTGTTTGAAAATATAAAAAATAAGCCATTTGAAAATAACACAATATCTTAAAAATAATCAAGAAAGGAAATAAATGGAGAATTTATCTATGATTAGATTACTCACTAAACACTGGAAGACCCGCGGGAGGAATAAGATGAGGGTTGAATTAGGTAGTACAAATATAATAAGGTAATGAATTAGGTAATAAATAAGGATTCTGCGAGAAAAGAAAGACGCTCAGTTGACAACTTCCTCAAGTTTTACGAGGGGCAGAGCTCTGCATAGTTCGCTAACTTATCTTTCACTTGACTGGAAAGCTGTAACTTTCACCTCACCCACGCCTTTTTTTTATTTTACAGCTCCCGCTTTCTTAATTTTTAAAACCTTCAATGACAGCCAATCTCATAAATAAGACAGCAAACGTTAGGAAGAACACATAAATACTTTATTACATTAGTAGCATAATTATGGTTTTATTTCAAGTCACAATATCGTTTACCATTTACCGTTCCACAAGACCTTCTTTGAGCTACAAAGTTGCATTACCTATGAAATTTGAAAATATTGGCCGAGCATAAGCAAACAAAAACAATAAAAGACAAAAAAATGCCAAACGTACTCAATCCTCCAGTATACCTAATGCATAAGTTCTGGATAAAGGAAGTAAGGCCGAAAGTGCTCAATGTCCTAATTGTAAGAACTCTATTTTCAACTGACCACAGCAGTCAATCACTCACCATCACTTGTTACCTCTGCAGTATAATACATTCAATGTGATGATTCTGTGAATAATCTGCTTTACGCCTAACGGTAAGCGTGGTGATCTAGAGAGTAGTGTGTTGTCAACTATGCATCATAGGGTCCCCGGTCCAAATCCGGGCGATGCGATGCGCCTGCATATCCACAGTTTAACCTAAGCTGTGCGTATTTCTGCAAACCAGAACTCTTTCATAAAACCGGAGGCGGGAAAAGACACTGTGTCCCCACTACACGGAACATGTGAATTTCGTAGGAATTGGTACTAAGATACCCTCAGCCGATCTTGAATACTACCCTACGCCTGCAATAATATTTCTCACTGGTGGGGTAAGCAACTGCTACTATAACCAATGGTGGTGCTTCAGTGGTGTTTGTACTTGGCACGGATTAGCTGTACTCCGCGCAAGAATGGACCGGTGAGTTCAAGTATCAATTCATGAAATTATCTTTTTTTAATTTGATTGAAGAGTGCGTGGAGCCTTATTTGTAGATAACGAGTCCGCCTCAATCAGCAAAAGGGCAAAGAATAATGTTCATCACGCAGGCAAGTTTTCATTTCCGAGCGGCGAGGCCACGGAACTTGAAGGGATAATCCGAGTACACGGGTACCTTTCCACGGCAAAAAAAAACGATCATCGCTTTTTACAGCAGAAAAATCCGCAAAAAAAACCCATCGGGTGAAGGTAAGAGGGGAGGGGAGAGTGTGGAAACGAAGGAAAGAGGAAAATGTAATCGGGATGGATCGAGTGAATTTTTTTCTCCGGGGCGGTCCAGAATTTTGTGCCCACATTGAAAAATCATCCGTTTTCTTTTTCTGTCTGCAGAATAATTCTATCTGTTCATGGGAGTGTGAGGATGGCCGGGGAGGAGGAAGGTGATGAGAAATCATCTCGGGAAAAGCGATGGCCAAAATATAACTGAGAAAGGTCCTCTTGACGATTTTATCTGCGGAATAGGTCGTAGGGCGCTATAGGAATGATGACACGAATTTCGAGTGAATTGATTAGAATATCTCCGGGGCATGTGAGTATAAAATGAAATATGCACTTAATTGAGAATGGGTGGCTTTCTATAAGTGGTTTGAACAACGAAGAGCTGCCAGTGGTTGCTTTTTCAAAAATACATTTCCAAAATCGTGGAGAGGGACTGGAGGTGTCACCCCTTGCGAGCCTTATTGAATGGGGTCACAAATTTTTACCCCGACCTTTTTTTTAATAGTCCTGTCTCGCAGCTACAGCTAAGAAAACTTTTGCGCACAATACATTTTAGCTGTTCTGTTCTTAATTATCAATAAAATAATCTAATTTGTGCAAATTAAATCTTCCGTCGGTTAACAATCCGCCGAAAGGAGCCTGAGGTATCTGAGGTATATAGATATAATTCATCCACTGTCTAAAATACGAAAAAATATAAATAATCTAGTTTCAGGATTGAAAAAGAAGTGTTAGCTAGGAAACAGTCGCCTCTCTTCGATAGTTCACGGCCTCTCCTAGCAGTTGGACCTTAAAGTTTACTTTTTCTAATTTTACAGAAAAGCAAGACAATTAATTCACTTTCAGATTCTTTGTAGACGGCGTGGGAATCAAAACTTTATCTGAATATCGTCTTACTATTCAATTTTATCAAAATTAGACTGAAATATATGCAGACGATTATTAGGGAATCAAACACAGAAAAAAAGACAATTTATCAAAATATTGGGCTTCAATCCAACTGCTCTCAAAAACTAATTTTAGCCCTAACACTAGCATAGAACTGTTTTCAAATGATTTATTCACACACACACTTTTTTCCTGAGAAAAAACAAAGAAATAGATACCAATATTCAAAAAAAATAACAACGTAAGAGATCAAAAATATTTTAAATTACAGTGACATAATGAGAAAAAATAAGTACTTCATGCTAAAAAATATAAAATGTACTCCTAGGAGCTATTCTGCATTACTTCACATATCCAATGAGCAATTAAGTAAGTGTTCAGCAATAATTTTACTACACAAAAGCAAAAATATAACTTTGTTGTTTCAAATTACGAAATTGATTACTTATCAGAATTTTTTTATGCTTCTATCATGTCTATTTTATCAGGATCATTTCAAACCCCAAAGGTGATCCCAAAATGGGGGTCTATTAACATACATAGGAATATCTCTTTCTTCAAAACCCCACATAAAGCATAAATTATGATCATGAATGAATTTTGGTAAATTGCAGACATTTTTATCTTAAGGCCTACATTAACCCGACGCTTAACGATTAACGACGATTAACCCGCTAGAAAAATAATACAATTTCGAAATATTCATTCAAGGAATCTCAAAACATTTCGACTCTTCGCACCCTATTATTCAATGTTAAAAGTTGAACAAATATCATTTTAAATATAGTTTTTGGAACAACAGAGAGCAGACTGTTCAAGTAACTTAAGCTTATCGTTTCGTCCTCCATAGCTGCCACTAAGGTAAGGTGGAGTGAAAGCATTTTCATTGTTGAGGTGACGATGGTCTCGGCTGTTGCCATAAAGACTATAGATAGTATGTAGCAGAATACAACATACGAGGAACAAGAGGAGTATTCAAAGGGTAGAAAGTGAAAGTCCGACGGATCACCCTTCTTGAATGAAGTTGGCGGTTGCGACCCCGATGGAATTTCTCATGAAGAAGGACCTCGGGCACGTGCCAAGTTCCACCTTCACGCGGTGCCGTCTGAAGAGCGGTGGGAAGCCCATCAGGGTTTCCCACCTGACCAACGTAACCCATGGCTTCTAGCAACGGCTTCCCGTCTGCCTTCCTTCTTCATAGGATTACGGGGGGCAGCTATCGCTTTGAGGAAAGTCACTAGGATTCGCAAAAGCTGCGCCTCGGTTCATTCTGTCTGATGTCGCGGGTAATGCAGCCACCCCTTCTCATACCCCCTTTTAATAAGCGTAAGCTTGAGGAAAGAGGAGATAAATTTCGGGGTGTGCAAGGGTGCTTCGAAGCCCTTAAATCGGATGTTTTTGGTAGTGAAATTAAATAGGCTTTACCCGTAGTATCTGGAAGACTGCAAATAATCGTGTCTTCGAAACTAAAGAGTGAATAAACCCTACGAATGGTGCATCTAAATAAAATAAGCAATCCAAAAAAAATAAAATGGTTCACTTTCCGATTCACAATTTTTATTTAAATTTTAACACTATATTCGTAATAACTAGTTATCGTTAATGGCATTATAAGAATCCCTAAGGATTACATCAGTCACGAGTTTGTTGCTCCACATGTAGGTATTCAGTATTTACATGAAAATACGCAATCGATCCGAGGAAGGAAGGAAGAATCGATGTATCTCCACTAGAGCCACAACGAGCAAGCATTTGAAATGATTGGGATTTTCCTTTCAAAATTCGTACGCGGCCATGGGCAGCACCCCATGTGACTTTGAAATCTCGCACGAGGCAAAGGTAGCCTCCGGGAAAAAACTTAAAATTTACTAAATTAGGCACTTAGGAGAAAAGGAAAAAGACGACTCCCTCAGTAAACAATATTTCGTAAAAAGAGTTTAAGCGTTGCTTCTTTCTACCTAACAATCTGCGATTCTTTTACTGATTCTTGACTCTTTACTTCGAATGTAATCGGTCGTAGAATCTATTTCCACCATATTACCAAATTTGAACATAAAGATAATAAAAACATGTTATTTTATTTTGCTCAAATTGCAAAACTTTCACCAGCCATTGACATAACAAAATTTATTGATATTACATTGACTCGTGTATTGTGAGAAAAAAATCTGTCAGACATGAATCGGCCAAGTTAATGATAGTATTCCAGAATATATAAGTACTAGACTGGATAAAGGTGCCTTATTCAAAACCTCTACACGAATCAATTTGCACAAGGGTGGGAGGTGAAAAATCGGAACGGACGTGGAATGGAAATTGAGTAGTAACACAGGATTGTCTATTTTCACTCGAAATTTTTAACATACTCGCAGATTTAATTTTAAGAGAGTCATGGGAAGAGATATAAAAATAAATTAAGGCAGTGTTGGAGCAAATATTTTTTGTATTAGTGCATATAGAACCCTTCGCGTATTTAATAAGTAATTTGTAAGAAAATGACGATAGTAAAAAGGGGTAAATCAGAAAGCTATAGTTTTATGTTGAGCGTAGTTTTGTGGCCTTTGAGGAATGAATGTAGGTGAATGACGAACAGAGAGAAATATATACCAAGAGACTACTCTTGCACGTGTTTAATAGGGTGGGGTGCGAGATGACATTAATTAGGGGAGGGAGGGAATTTAAATATGGGAAAAATGGATGGAGGATATATTTTGAGATAGCGGGATGTTGATTACTGTGAAATGTAATGTTAGCGGGTAAGGGGCAGTAAGACAATCGGTTTATCGGATGCCGAGAAAGGCGAATATTATAAGAAGAAAGCTATTATGCAGTAAAAAGGCTTTTTCAACAAGGTGGCAAAGTGCTTCGGATGTCTACAGGGGCTTCCAATAGTTTCACAGAAACCATCCAAAAAATGTCACGGTAGACAAAAAAAAATTATAAGCTGAATGAATTCAAAAGCACCTCACACAGTAGAATAATTTTATTTTGTTGAACTGGCACGCGAAAATTTTGCGCACGAGTAATATATATAAGCTTCTTTAGCTAAAGAGTGCGAGTCTTCTTTAAAAAATGGCGCATCCGTTCTCATTAATAGAACCATTAATAATATAGATCAATTGAAAAACTCAAGGGGATGAAATTCGAATCGAATTGAATTATGAGAAAAGGATTTCCGCCGTATACCCTCGAATAAAGCGATATTATTCGAAAACCGTATCCCCACGCTAATACTGGAACCGAAATAAATAAAAAAGCAAACCAAATAGAAGTGCAGGGGAGAGGTCCAGAAAATTTAATTTTTTTTCGCTCAAGATATGATCGGATTATGAAGTGTTAGGGCCTGCCCGTGGCGTTTCCTACCCATCATTGTGTTAAGCTCAAACCGAGAGAAAAGGGTGAAACCGGAAAATTAATTTATCGGATATTAAATATTCACTAAAAAAATCACTCCACACCGGGTATCTCACTCTCCCTTCCTCTCCAACATCCTCTCTCCCTTCTTCGATCCTCCTCTTCGACTTCCTCTCGCTGAAAAACCCCTTCATCAAAAAACCTTTGCCAAGCAACATCGAAAGGTTGAGCGCCCTCCCGCGGACACGGCCGTAACTCAATCTCTCGGCTGGAGTGGCGCCGTGCTCGCGGCAGCCAAGATAAACTTACGACCGCAGCGCTCTTGTACGACGAAAGAGAAATAAATGAGGAGCCGCCGCGCCAGAAAAACAGGGTGAGGGAAAATGGGAAGGTTTTTGAAAAGAAAATTTTGAGAGCATGCACGCTAGAAATATTGGAACGCACATGAATCCCTGGATATCAATGTTACGTATGCGTGCGTAGGAATCCCACGTTTGCTTGCTACCTATAATGAATTTGATGCATGAATTTTAGAGGTCTCGTGCTCCCCATTTGAAGTTTTCTTGATAAGGGATAGTTTATTTGCCGCATGCGAAATGGAAAATTTGCATACGCTAAAACACTCGATGGTCTTAAAAAAATTTAGCAATATTTTTTCCGCTAACAAGAGAAGAAATTCAGGTACTATGAGTCAGAACGGAAGATAAAGCGCTCATAAATGATTTAGATTATATCTAAAGTTATGCAGGGGAAAAGGTGAATAATTGCAAGATGGAGGTCCTTCTATTCAGGAATACCCAAGTTTGACATAAAAATTTCAGTTTCCAATAAAGATCAAAGTTCCATAAATGAGTTTGGGTTCATAATTAGTATACACACACTGAATTCTAGCTATAATATCATAACTAAACGAACATAATATGTAATATAATGTAACATTTTTCACTATAGTAAATGTACACGACTATAAGACGCATATAATACCCAAGAGAAGTGGCTACATGATGGATTAACGTCGATTATTAGGTTGTTTCAATTTAACAATGATCAAACGGAACCAAATTCAAATCTAATCACAGTAATTAACCCGAAGGTCGGTTTGGCAGGTCTCTAGGTTTGGTATCTAGCTTTCCCAGTACCAGGCCAACGGCGTGTAAAATTCACACAGCAGTTCCATTTCCCTGTGCCGCCTGTGTTTTGGTATCCGAAAAATGGTACACAGCTTGGGTGAAGCTGAGGATCCCGAGACGCATCCACGGGAATCGAACCCGGACCCTTCGGTTAATAGCTCAGCGCTCAAACCACTGGACTACCGTGCCCCTTAGAACTAAAATAACACAAGTAAAATACGCTTGAGATGATCACGCATGCAAGAAATTCCCGGAAAAAAAAACAAAAAATGTTTTTTGTCCCTTGTGCTTTTTGTAGCAACTTGCAGTGGCATAGCCAGGGAGTGGCTGATTAAGCATTAGCTCCTGCTGAAATTTTACTCCCACAAGAATAGTAAACTGATTGGAGAATTATTCATGGATAAACCCAATAATAAATACATAAAATATGCATATCATAATAATGCAAACATATATGTAATAAATTATCCATATGTTTGTAGAACAACATTTTGCCAAAATTATACAGAATTGAATGTGAAGGAAACATAAGCTGGAATGAAGGCCATTTTACTTTAAATTCCAATGCTCGTGACACTAGGAGAAAAAAATTATCTATCTCCAGGCAGATAATACTCCCATAATACTGACAAGAATTCAAAAATGTTTAGTAAAAATTGTGAATAATTAAATATGAGTGAAACATGAATGGAATTTAAACAAACAACTTAAAACTATTTGTATTACTTAAATAAAAAACTACTGTTTAAATTGTTGTAGCAGTAGACTCTGCTGCTTAACCCACCATTTTTGGAAAAGGAAAGTCTAAAATAGCAATTTACCACACCCTGCAGTCACTCTATCAGGCACCATCATGATAGTCACCCATTTAATTTATGAAGCATAGAACTTCCACATCAGATAAGAATGTATCTCATACATTTTCTTAAATGCCTTAACCTTGAAATAGAAACTGCAAGCAGCCTCAACACAAATTTTGAGTTGAATCACTGTAATTGGCAACCGGTACCAAAACATTTTGCCAACTGACAGGCTGACAGCAGGGTGTGTCGAATGGCTATTTTAGTCTATTCCATCAGTGTTGGTTTAAGCAGGATGCAGCTTAAATGACTTATGAAGCATTTTTTCACATTATCTTATATTTAAATGTACAAAAAAGTAGTTTTTTGTTTTAAATTCATTCTGTTGGGCTTGCTGTATTAACTTCTCAGGCTGATTAGTATTAAAGTATATGTTATTTATGAACTACCATTGTAGTGGCTGGGCAGACAAAAATATATCTGTCTTAAGAAATAGGCACAATATTTCTTTGGGGGAGAATAATGGAATTATTTGTACTCTAACATCTACATCTGGTATCCTGCAAGCCACCGCTTGGGTATAGCAGGGAGTGATTTCAGACTAGGCATCCACAGTCAAAATTATAGATTAATCAAATGGCCCATCGAGTTGAATCCAGAGAAGTTATAAATTTCAAGTGATCAAAGTAAATTCTTGCCAAAAGCTTTATATTCACTACAAAATCTGAGCATAAATACTTACTACTCCAAAGTGGTGGGATGAGCTGCTAGTAAGGATTACTCTTAAATGAGATGAAATGGATGATACTAACTAGGCTACTTATAGTAAAATATTCTTTTCTGAACGCTGTATTTGGCATTTATTATATTCCCTTATTTTCATGGGAAAAATTACATTTTAAACCTACATATTTGTTCCACATTTTGCCTAGCTCTTTAATCATTTTTTCACTATATCTCCTCCTGTAATATGTTGGGGTAGTCAATAAATTCTTAACATCTTCAGAAAAAGACCAGTTTGTAATATATGTAAGAGATTTAATCTATAATTTAGCCTTTTGCCAGTTAGTGATTCCAGACATTCTTCCAATAATCCAGTAATTCAACTTCATTTATCAAAACATCGTTTCACAAATCTAACTCTACTATACTGCAGGTGATCTAAGTTGGCAATTTTACCCAATTTTTGAGGATTCCATATACTAGAGGCATGTTCTAAGTGAAGCCTGAATAGAGAAAGATAACACCGCTCTTTTACCTTCTTGTTACATTTCTCCAGAACCCTTTTAATGTATCCTAATTTTCTGCTAGCTTATCCACATGTTCCCTGAATATATTTATTGCAAGGGAGGTTGTAAGAGTAATACTAAAGTATTCAATAGCCTACACTAGATATTTCAGTATTTTTGATAAATTAGGTCTTTGGGGGAGAACAACACTTTTCCAAATTTTTATCACTAAACACTTCTATAAATTTAATTCCAATTGCCAAGTGCACCAGTCATGCATAGCAATTAAGTCATCAGCTATTGCTAATCTATTCTCAGGATAAAAAATCTCTGTAAATGATTGCATCATCAGCAAATAGACGAATTTTAGAATTAACCACTGTGTTAATGTCAATGCTATAGAGAATGAACAAAAGGGGACCAATGATTTTACATGGGGAACACCTGGCATGACTTCAATTGCATTGGAGCAAGCACCATCTACAAAACCCTTCATATTTGGTTATTTAAAAAGTCTTTTTTCCAGAATATGCTATTCTTATCTACTCCATAAGTTCGCTTTGCCAGTGGCTCTTGGGCTAAATTGTAGAGTGACTCTATCCTACATCAGGGATTCTAGATTCCTTACTTAATGCTATCATAGGTGTATAGTATTTTTTGTAATTTGTTTCTACTAAGTATATCTTGTAAGCATAATCACAAGTAAGAGAAAATGTGTTCCTAAATTGTGTTTATGATTATCAAATTCTTCTCTTTGTAGAACTTCCTTAGATGATATTTCCTTATTTATTTTCACCTATTTCTAGACCTCAGTATAACCATGTGTATGTCTGTTCTTCATTTAACTGCCAACATGGCTTCTTTCTTCCCAATTTTTACTTCCAAAAGATGCCAACTCCTGCCATCCACAACGTGATTATCTCGTAATAATATCACTTTGTATTTATTGCTCAAGAATCCTTTGTATTTATTGCTCCAGAATCCTTTGTATTTATTGCTCCAGTATCTGCCCCAACTCATACTCTTTTGCTGGCTCCTAGAATGTCTAACATCGGCCTGGAAATCTCTACTATCCCATTCTTCATCTTCCAAACTCACTCCTAAGGGTTTTAATTTCTATTCTCCATCAATCAAATCAAATCACAGTAATCTACCTAAAGGTCAGTTTGGTAGGTGAGGTTAGAGCTCACCCAGTACTAAGCCCAACAGAATGTGAAATTCACACATTAG
>LYUA01000210.1:316218-329587 GCA_002093875.1 Calopteryx splendens | reverse complement strand
TGCCAAGAGGCATCACCGGGAATCGAACCCCGGCCCTCCGGTCAGCTGCCCAGCACTCTAACCACTGGACTACCACGCTCCCTATTCTCTACACAGAATTTCTATTTGCTCCTTTCCACTATTCCCCACCTGGAGATAACATTTGGGGACTTCCAAAATATTTTAGCATAAGGAATGGCATCACAGAGCATTTGTGAATTCAAGACTGATTATTCAGTCTACAGTCAATTCTGTAAGCTTAAATCTCACACATGGCTGTAGGAGTTGATACCTACTAGGGAAATCTTATGGATCTGCTCCTTCTGTCTTTTGATGAAATTGCTGCCTCTTAGTATGTAGCAAAATTTAGTCAAGGTTGTAGAGACCATTTTTCTAGTTTTTGATGCCCATTTCATGAAATGATTTTTCAAAGACTAAATATATTATGGCATAACCCAGATTTGAACCAGGGTTCTTCAACTTTATGCTCTACCCTTAGGCTCTTCTTCCCTATTTTCGCTGGATGAACTAGCAAATCAAAACACAAGAGCTACTTCAAAAGTCATGGCAATACATTTTTCTTGCCGTGCTCCAACCAGAATTTTGAAGTATGCCACTGGGAAACCTTTGCATCTGATACCTGAAAGCACCAATTGAGGGATTGTAAGTTCAAGGACTGATTTTTGGCCACTGAAAAATCAGAGTGTTTTCAACCTAGGTTCGAAATGGACATCAGATGTCCACAAACAGCGTGCATACAAAAAATTTCAAAAAAATATTCACCTGATATGTAATCATATGACCCTGATTTAATTTCTAAAATGAAAGAGCCATTGTGAGGAAAATACTAGTGATGGGGATAGGAAATTTCCAATGCATTTCAGAGCAAAATGGCAAGGATCAGAGAAGTCAGAGATGATGATATTTGGGCTCTCCCTTGTTGTTTGCAGCAAATATGTATCTAGTTGATAATCTTGAAGACTACTTTGAAGGTTGTTAGCCTATTTGTGTCAGCATGACAAAGGTTATGTGATCAAGCAGAATTGTCATAATAATAATTTGGTAAGATTAAGGAATAAGGTCAAAGAATACATAAAAATTATTCCAATATATATATTCCCTCTTGCCTCTTCTACCTACTCTGCTTAGTTCCAACTTCATCTAAATATATCTAATTAATAGAGAATAAAGACCACTTTCATATGTCTATTTGTAAATTTCCACAAAAGAAAGTGTTTGCCTAAAGAAAATGGTTCATATGGCTTTTTAAGTATCATTGTAAGAATGATAAGGGCCATTATAACCGAAAAAAATGAGCACAATTAAAATAAAATAATGAATAATGACTCTTATTTAATATATATGCCATTTATGAAATGTATGAATTCAAGTTTGTAGTTCTTCATTAACCTATTAATTTTGTAGTTTTTTTGGATAAGTTACATTTTATTAATATAGGCATTTCAAAGGAGAAGTGCCTATATTAATAAAACCTCTGGCTCATCAACCTTCACTGGCAATGAGGGAAAACCCTACACTCACAGGGAGAGTGACATACAAATATAACCTATGATAATAATACCTACATTTACACATCTACGTGATACCAGTAAATCCTTATGTATGCCTGGATTCATATAAGAAATTCAGACCATGAGGATCAACTGAGGGTTGACAAATATGTGAAAACAGGATGATAGCAAACTGATATACAGGATGCCTCTTACAAAAACTTGCCTAAATTATGCCTGGTAACTGATTCCTTAGATCAGTGTCCTCACTGATATTAGTAGATCTCTGCTTAGACTAAATTATCTTCATGTGTCTCCCAAATAATCTGATAGGAATTTTGTTCAAAATGTATTTTGTACAGCTGTATATTGTTTTTGTTGAGAATCAAATAAACTACTGTTGTTGATACCTATCAATTCTCGCTCTTGATATCGATAGTGGCTTAGGCCAGGATCTTAGTAGTAATGCCTCAGGTGACATGTGTGAAGTAAACTGTTGTTGTGTTTCATCAGAATAAAAGACGCTTTCAGTCAGCTGGTTGCAAGCTAATCTCAACAGTTTTTATATTACTGTAGTCCAATTTTCAGGCTAGAGGTTTTGGCTGATTGAAACCTACATTAACCATTAGATTACCATAAAAATATATTATTATTGGATATTTTTAACACTTCAAGACATTTGCATTCAGAAAAAGGATCCCCTAGAGATATTTCAAATGTAATCTATTAATATAGCTTGAGCTTTTTAGACCATTGCTCCACTGATCACAGGAGGGATCAGGACCAGAACAACTGTATCATGATACCCATCACCTTGGAGGACACCAAATGTTTACTACTAAGAAAAAACACCACAGTAGGCCAAGATGGCAACAGAAAGATGCAGAGAAACTCCCCCACATAACTCAAAACACATTAGTATTCAGTTCCTGCATACAACTCTCTTCACCTGGTAGCCACTCATGAAAACATCCAATGAGGGGTAAGAGGTAAGAAGATAAACTACTGTTTAAGAAAGACCTTGATATATGGTCTAAAAAATGGTGGCTATAGCTGATGTAGAAAATATTGCTGACGAAACATAAAAAACTAAAGCTGCTCTACAAAATGAAGTAAATTATTAGAGAACTAGCAAAAGAGCAGCTATAAGAGCACCAAGCAAACAACAAAAAACCAAGAAAGTAAAGCCTTGCAAAGATGAGGAATTAATAAGTAAAGTGCAGACTAAGCCTGCACATACTGAAGAATGTGAGGATGATGGATATCAAACAGTCCATCAAAAAACAAAAAATGTTATTAAAAAATCAGACAATCTAAGGGAAGACACCAAGCTCTAGTAAAGCGAGGAAACAAACTGTTGCAGCATAATAAAGGTGACAGCTGAAGGAGTGTTGTATGCAGAGATCCTTGAGGAAGTCATGTCGAAAGTGAATCCAAGAGGTAATGAAGTGACCTCAGTAAGAAAGACAAGAAAGTGAGCATTATTATTAGCCATCAAAAAAGACAATACAATAAGTGACTCTGGTCTCTAAGGCCATTGGCGGGAAGGCAACTGTAAATAAGTTAAAAAGGTTAAGAGATCTTGATGAAATGGTAAAATGTTGACATAATTAAGGCTGTTGCAGAAACCGTAAAGGAAAACTTTAGGGAGGCCACAACATCCTACCATACATATAAGGGGTATAGCAGAACAAGGATAGTCAATTTGCAGGGCACAAAAAGGCTGCTAATATCCTGATTAGAACAGTGAATCTTAGAGTAGGATGGGTAAACTGTCATGCACATGTACCTCCAAAGGTCATAAGATGATGTCTCTTCTAAGGCCATTTGGAAATGCCATGCAAGGGACCAGGCAGGAAACACGTCTGTCTTAAATGTGGTAAATTTGAACACCCGGTGAACGGTTGTGATAAATACCCATTCTGAATTATTTGCTAGAACAGTGGTAAACATGAAGTACTACACGTAGTTGGAACCTCAAAATGTAAGCTCTTAAAAGAAGAACTGATAAGATAAAACAAAAATGAAATTAATACAAGTAAATCTAGGCTAGGGTAGACTGGCCCAGTCTCTTTAACTCCAAATCGCGAGAGAGAAAAAAGTGGATTTATTCCTGATTATAAACATATAATAAAAGAAGCCAGATACAATATAAGAAGAATACGAGAACAGTACATGTAAGAAGCCAGATGCAGCTTGCTGAAGACAGTTAAAAAAAGCAGCAATAGCACTGTGTTACTATTACCAGAGAGTAAACTCATTTAACAATGCCGCTAAAGGATTTATTTGCATTGAGGTCACAGGTCTGCATATTTACAGCTGCAACTTCTCATCTTGTGATACATATGATTTTTTCATAAAAGAACTTAATGGCTTAAATGATAGCTTTAAAATGATGACTAAAGATATATGTACTCATTACAGAAGATTTCAACTGCAAGTCACCTAAATGGGAAGAAATTAGTGTTGACAAGAGATGCAAGGCTCTGGTGGAAATGGTCTCTCTTAATTGTGATTTTTTTGTGATTAAATTTGTGATTAAATGTGACTTAATTGTGATAAACCAAGCAAAGAAACTAACTTTCAGAAGAGTAGAATAAAGTTCAATTATTGACTTTACTATTGCATCAGAAAAAGTTGTGAAACAAGTTACAAAATGGATTACCCTTGAAGAAAAAACTCATAGCACTACATAGAAATAGAGTTGATGAAATCCATGAGAGTGCTTGGTGGTATGAAGAAGACATACCTGATTGAGAGGAAGGTAACAAAGCTACCTACCCCCAAAGCTGAGGCAGAAAGAAGAACTCAATGAATGGAAAAAGAAGTAGAAGATTACAAAACTGAAGGGTCATGGCAAATATTGAAAATATCTAATAAGGAAGGTCAAGGTTGACCCATGAGGTCTGCCATTCAAGATTTTTACCAAGAAATTGGTAGCACAGCAATAGACTCCAGGTTTAGGCAATGCAGATTGGGTGAGACATATGATCAAGTGTCTCTTTCCCACTCCACAAAAATTGAACAAAATTGTAGCTTAGAATCACAAGGTAGAGAAGAGGAATCTTTTTACTGTAGAAAAATTAGTAAAAGTTGGTTCGCAACTCAAAATGAGGAAGGCTCTAGAGATGGGCGGCATCCATAATGAGGTTTGAAAGTCGTTATTCAGGAGTACCCCGAATTACTCATAAATATTTAAAATTACTATCTCAAAAGAGATGACTGGAAGAAGCAAAAATTTATTCTTTTAAGAACAAGAAATAAGCCAGTAAATGTTCCCTTGTCTTTCAGACCTCTATGGCTATTAGACGCAATGTATAAATATTTAGAGCATCATACCATGGAAAGGTCTTGGAAGGCCATGGAAGATAGACCATAAACATCTTACAAATAAAAATCCCCTGTCTGAAAGACCATATGACTTTCCAAAATGGCAGTCTACTATTGAGGCGATCATGGAAGTAGCTGAAATAGCTAGGAAAATCAAGGATGAAGCCAAGACTTGAAAAGGGTTTTGTGCTTTCATAGCCATTGACATTAGGAAAGCCTTCAACTCTGCAATGTGGATGGATATAATTATACCTCACATGGAGAATACGGTTGCAGAGTACCCTGTAAGATTAATGGACAACTACTTTAGTAATAGACTAGTTATCATAGAAGAAGACAACATTAGAATTGAAGAAAAATTATGTGTGGAGCTCCACAGTTGTTATCACAAGCCTATAGCCTCTAAAATTGTTTCAATGCTCTGGAATATCCGCAAGATGATTCTCTAGAGATGGAAATACAGGATGATATGAAATTTGTTGGATTCACGAAGGATACTAAAATATGTATGTACAGTATGTACAGCAAGCACAGTTTAGTTTATTGTGAACGATAGCCTTGAGAGAGCAAAATGATGACTGGATAAAAAAGCCTCCAAATGACTGTAAGCAAGGAAAGTAAGGAATCACTCAATGAAAAGCAAAGTACATGAGTTAAGAAATGGGTTAGAATATAACGTGAGTAAAACTCTCCTTGAGAAATGACAAGAGCATTGGAATAATGAATCAACAGGACGTTGGACATATCATCTTATACCGCAGTTAAACAAATGGGCAGGATGGGCACATAGTGAGATAAATTACTTTCTTGATCAAACACTAATGGGACACAGTGGCTTTAATAGCAACTTAACATTATTACACGAAATTGATGATGCAAAAAACGGAAACAATGACATGGAACATACTCACTCTTACTATTCATATTGGAGCGTAGAGAGACAAATGTTACCTATTTTACCAGCTATATGTTACCAGCTTAGGGTTGGATGTCACACCCGAAAGTTTAGTGGATCAAATGATTGAGATTGAATAAAAACGGAAAGCAGTCACAGTTTTTGATACTGTAGCTTTGAAGGCCAAAGAAGAGTCAAGAGGACCAAGATGGTAAGAGGATATTAATATTCTCTTAATTGAATTAAGTATTGTTGCTTAGGCTAAGTGGCTCAACTGACTCAACTCAATGAAATGTGTGTGATTCCGAATTAGTAAGGGAGTTAAAAATATAATGCACATGGCTTTAGTGAGTAAGAATCTCACCCTACATATCATATGGGACATACAGTGTCTTATGCAAGATTTCCACCTACCCTCTTATAAAAAAAACACCTCTCTTAACATATGCCTTACTTTTGCAATGGACACTTTTACAACTTTCAAATTTGCACTGGTATCATAATGAAGCACGATTCCAAAATACGTGTAAAATTGGCAATGAGCGATTGACTCCTTACATTAAACAAAAAAATCCTTCCCATGTGCACTCATTTAAGAGGCCTCTTCCCTAGTGGCTGATTCAGCATAGCTTACTACAATAAAACACAGTAATCAACCCAAAGGTCGGTTTGGTAGGTGAGGGCCAGTTCCTTTTCCTGCTATGCCAGAGGTTTCCCAGGATGACCAATTACCTGAATAGTTACACAGCTTGGGTGAAGCTTAGGATGCACAGAGGCATAACCAGGAATGAACCCATGCCCTTGGGTTAGTAACTCAGTGCTCTACCCACTGGACTATCACACCCCTAAAAGTCACAGTAAACAGCCCGAATGCTGGTTTGGTAGGTGAGGATAGAGTTCACCCAATACTAAGCCCAATTGTGTGTGATATTCATACATCAGGGTAGGGGAGCCAGTTCCTTTCCCTGTGCTGCCTGCCATTTTCCAGGATGACCTGGTACTTGAAAAATGGTACACCTCTTGGGTGAAGTGGCGAGTGCCCATAGGCATCACCCAGAATTGAACCCAGGGCCTTCGGTTAATAGCTCAGCACTCTACCCATTGGACTACTGTGCCCCTACCCTACTATAATAAGGACCTGAAATACTTTATAAGCAAAATAAAAGACTAAGTTGATAAAATAAAGAATTGTGGCATGTATAAGTTAAGCATATATAAGAGTGCAATGATTTCAGTGCAATCTACATGGGTCGAATAATCGTGTATCACGAACATGAGCAGAGGAACACAAGCGCAGTTTTCAGAAAAGCAGCCTGATGCATTCCCACTTCGCCAAACACCCGTGGGAAGAAAATCACTGATTTCAACCCAGTTACTGCAGTCGATGGAAAAAAGAAAAGAAGATGGAAAATTGGTAAGAGTTGGAGATTTGAAAAAAGAAAAGAAATTTGAAAAACGAATATTTAGTTAATGATATATTGTTTGAAAAGCATTCCCCACCCCTAGAAGCCTCCATTTCCTTCATGAAAAAAAAGAAGTAACCCCCTGCTGTGTAACTTTTCTAATTGTCTTACCAGAAAAACCTTTCCCCCATCCCTCTCCATCCCATTGACCTCGAACCCATCCTCCCCCCTTTCCCACTACAGAAGAGTATATATATATATATATATATATATATATATATATATATATATATCAAAACCTACTATTGTAAAATATTGTACCAGAAGATGATGCCTATATATCAAAACTAGTCGTACCTCAATAAAATTTCAGCAAATGAATGCATAGTGTTCCTCATTTTGTGAACATGATCTTCCACATAGTTGAGCCTGAAACTATGAAATTCAAATTTCATTCCTGTTTGGCAAATGGAAGCAAAAGGCCTGAAAAATTCAAAACGTAAAAATAAGCACCTGAACTGGGACTCGAACCCGGATCCCTCAATTTCCGGAGAGAGACCTGAGTCTGAGTTCAAGTTCAGGTGAATGATTTTTACATTGTGACTTTTTTGCAAATGTATGCACAGCGGCAGGTAGCTCTGTTAAGGTTACTGCCATGCCATTTCCTGCAGTTTCTTTGATTAAAAGCCTCTCACCAATTTTGAAACAACATTTGGTACCCTAAAGCCTCATCATTTCAGATGTAGTTAAAAAAAATATTTCCCTGTCTATTCCAAACTTGCTATGGTAATGAATCCAGCAAAAGTGGTAGTTAAAGCAATAGATTGCTAGATCAAAGAAATTTCATAGTGGAAAAACCATTAGCCAAGAACAAGATTTGAATCCAGATCTCTCAATTCCCAGTCAAGTGCTCAGTTAAGCCATCACACTAAATTATCAAGCCATCATCTTACGATGTTAATTTGTAAGGGTTTTAACACAGAAATATCCACACCCCCTAGAATAGTGAAGGGTGTCCTTAGGATACCTTCACTCATTCTGCAGAAAAAAAATATGAAAATTGAAGAACATACTCTTTGAGTATTTAGTTGGCATGGCATGAGCACCATCATTCCCAAAATTGGTTAAAATTGAGATACTTATTATTGGAATTCAAGAAGACCACTGCTCTATTTGACATGGATGAAGAGAAAATCAAGTAAATAATTCTATAAATTCCTGCAGGAAAATATAAGAATAGTCCCAATAATGAGGTACAAACAAAGCAAAAGTTAAGCTGAATTAACACAATTACAATCTGGATCTACAAATGAGCAAGTTCAACTTTTCACCTTTCATGACTTGGGTAAAGTTTCATTTCAGATACAATAACTGTGACTTTGATCAGGGCACACTAGTACATTCACTTTTTCTTGTCTTCCGTTACAGTCCAAGAGTAAATGAATTCCTATTCCACCTTTCAACAATCTGAGAGATATCTTATTTATAGCAGTTTCCACCGACCCATTTCTTCCATTTCTTAAACTTTCCTATTGTTCATTACTCTGGCATTTATTTTTTTGAGCTGGTATTGGTACTTCTGTTCTGCACGGTTTGAATGATTCAATGTCATACAGATCAGTTTTGGTAGTTTTTTGGGGGAGATTTCTCCAAGGTGTTACTTGAGCCATTGTAAGAATCTACAACTGCATATTTGGTGAGCTGTAAAATCCTAGTAAATAACTAGTGAATTGATTCCTGCAAGTTAGAGAGTCTTTTAAAATGAAAGTACAGCCCAATATCATGAGGATACTCTAAGCATGTACCACCAGGCTATTTGGTCCTCCAAGTCAACTTCACATTGTGTGAATTAATATAACATCCCCTTACCTGTTTAACTCATGCATTATCCATAGAAGAGGCAATATACTTATCAAAAAATCAAAACAAGATGAATCAAAATAAATGGAAAACCAATTCTTTGTATGCAATTTGCAGAGGATATAGCTTTAACAACAGAATCAGAAATGGAGCTAAGCCAAATGCATAAAATTCTAATAAAGCTAAAGTTACCAAGAAAATTAAAATCATGGTGGCAGAAAAATAGATAAATGGAGAAAAGACTAGCATAAGCTTTGAAAGGGAAGAGGAGGTTAAAGAATGTTGCTATCTAGGTAATATCATTGAAAACCAGAACAGATGCTTCTCAGAAACCAAGAAAAGAATAACCTTGGGGAGCAAAGCAAGCATTTCAAATTAAGAAGCCTCTTAGTAAACAATCACGTCAGTTTTGAGGCTAGAAAGAAATATTTAAAAACCTTTATATGGAGCATACTCACATATATATACAAGACATGGACCTTAAGAAGGAAAAAAAAACAACCTGGAAGCAGCTGAAATGTGTTTTTGGAGGAGGCTTACAAGGGCCTGTTAGAAATGACAACTTCCTAACATACATCTTGGAAGGGAAAATTTGAGCAGGAGATTAATAGGGCGACCAAGAATGTCCTATTGAAAATAATTATCAGTGTAATGGGATATAGAACATACAATGAAAGGAAGATGATGACAGAGAACACCAAATTATGGCTGCAGCAACATAGCTGTAGCTGGAGACATCAACCTGTGGAGAACATGTTTGATATATTTTCCTCCATTAACTGTAATCTTCATGTTTCAGCAGTTTTGTAGAGTCCAGTGGGCCTTTGTGGGTTTTCAACTCCATAGATACTTCTCATCGCTTCTTGTTCAACATGCCAACCAAAGAAGTATTCTCTACCTTAAGCCTCTTTGCTAGACACAGTACCATAAAATAACTACTACTTATTATGTTCCTTCCTTTCCAAAGATAAGGTATCATTAATTTAATTAATTTGGTGGTTATCAGATTGGTGACAAAATCATTTATGTAACAAATGAAATGAAAAAGGAATATAAGATTTGGTGACTTGATGGCAAGCACAGGCAATGTTACATTGTGATCATGCAATTTCATTTTACTAGAGATGATGTAACAGAAAAAATCTTTTTTATATGAAATAATAGGGAAAACAAAATTCAAGTGAGCTAATAAAATTGGGGGTCTCCATTGGTCTTCCAGGGGAAAGTGGTAGTTTATCCTATGCCAATGACTCAATCAAGATGAACTTCGGAGGATATTCTCAGCCTCCTAGATGATTAAAAGTGACAAAATTTTATGCTCAATAGAAATCACCCAAACAGTGCATTTTCAAAACCTATTAGGTGTCTTCACAGGATTTTCCTCCATTCTAGTGTTAATCCTTTGGCAGTGGGAAATGTATTTCTACGTATATTTGAATGGTTGAGGGAAAAACATTCTTATATGTTTGACCGTCCCTTGCTTGCCTGTCCAGTCACATTCCAGATTTCTATGGTTGTTCACTCTAACAGGATGCTAAAAGGGTTTATGCTGGACCAACCCTAACAGCAGGGAGTACTAATACTACCTGCCATTTCTCTCTCTCCTGGAGACCTTGCTATGGTTTTTTCACCATGAAAATTGTTCCTGGGAAATCAGTCCATTTCTCAGGAATTGGTTTCACTCTTAAGTGCTTATATTCCTTCAATTGGTCACCCATTCTTATTCTTCTCGGGAAGGGGAAGAAAATGGTCATCCAATATTATAAGGGTCCACTACCTAAAAAATCCCTACCATTTGCTCTGAAGGAAAATATTCACCTTACTTTTTTCCCACACACAGTTTTAGCATGAAAAACTAGCCTCCACAACTAAATTATTAAAGGAGTAAGATGCTCTATTGCTGAATTGCCTACAGGTTCTTTAAATTGAGTATGGAGGTGTTTTCATGATTATATAAGGTTTTTCTCCTCCTTTGAGATCTCTATAAATCATATAAATTTATTGAGAACTGCATACAGTCATTGAATCACAAAGCTGGTCAAAGCTTGCTGAAATATTCTTAGGTGTGACATTAAACTAGTACATTGCAAATAAGCAAGGTTGCTCTGTGAGATTGCTTGAATGCTATACATGCTTGTAAATTTTGAGCCATTTAGATATTTCACTGCTAAATCAAGGAGCCTCATTCTATAATTTTATGGTGAATTATTAAAATTATCAAAACCTTTATCATATCTTTCAAACCACACACCAACCAAACACTTATTAAAATGCAAGTAATGATGTTAGGATGGGAACAATAGAGGAAGGTTGAGTAGATCTTAAAAATGAGATGGTAAGAGCTGCAGAGGAAACAATGGGAATGGTAAATATGAAAGGAATTAAAAACTTATGGAACACAGGAGTTATGATTATAAGGATGGAAGAGAGAGAGGAAAGGAAGACTTAACATGAAATTAGGAAAAATAATGTATAAAGAAGAAAATAATATACTTAGTCAACAAAACAACATACCCAACAAGAGCAGAAAGAGGCTGTGGAGAATTTCTAGATATGTGCATGGAAAGGTAGAAGTGCTACATAAGGATGTAAGAGAATTGTCAAGAGGTAGCAAGGAAAATACATATCGAGCATACAAAATATTACAAGAAAGTTATACATATGAGGAATTGAAAGATTACAGGTTAGATGGAAAAAATACACAAGAGAGAGAAGTTCATGGAAAAGACACAACTCTAGTTAGTTTAAACATTGAAAGCCAATGTGACGTGGACTAGGATAGCTTGGATCCAGGAATACTAGATAGCAAACTGAAAAAGCTCTATGGGAAATGAAAGTGAATAAGGAATAGGAACAGATAATATAATTGCATAATTACTAAAGAGTTTAGGGAAAACTGGAAGAAAGAGATTATTTGGACTTATAAAAAAAATTACAAGGAACGAAGATCAATAGGTCGAAGTATTTTGATAACCATCCCAAAAAAGAATAAAGTGGCAGTGCATGAGTATTTGAGGACCATAAGTTTAATTTCACAAGTGGCAAGGATATGAGAATTATCAACATAACGTTATATAAAAGTGCAAGCAACTACACTACTACTAATAATAATTGAAAGAAAAAGAAAAGAATGGAAAAGGCTTTAAAATGGAGACTAGCACTGTAAATATTCAAAACCTGCTCTTTGAAGAAAGAGTACAATTACAGATTAGAGGAACTTGAGATGTAGGCATGGATAAAAATGGATAAAATTAGTTGGCTAGAGAGAAAAACTACCAACCAAATTTTAAACATAGTGGGAGAAGAGAAGAAGTTGCTAGATGAAATTCAAAGAATGTACAAAAAGTCAGTGAAGGATGTATTGACTGGTAGTGGGATATTGAAATCCATGATGAAAGGACGAGTGTTAGGAAAGCAGGGAAGGGGAGGGAATAGAATTGGCATGAAGGCAGGTAGAAAGTATGAAGAACTGAAGAAAGACATAATACAGGCCAATCAAGAGGAAGCCCACAGCCCATATAGCTTGGTCGAAAGGTCCTGGCACCTCATGTTGCGCAGAACAGCAGCAAGTGGAGGGGAAAGTGTCTTTAGGGGAGGAAGCTTAGAGAGGAAGGGGAAATCCTTTGAGGATTATAGGGGAAAGAAAGGGACTGAAAAACCTGAAAGTCCCACAGGATAATGGCCATTTCACCCCTTACTTTCATTCACAACTCCCACTGCCTATGCAGTCCTTTGAAATAGTGTCGCCCAGGCCAAAATGGGTTTCTGTGCACATGCCAGGAAATTCCAATCAAGCTATATATACATTAAAGAGAACATCCAACACCTGCCTTTAATAGGTAGATTACCTAAGACTGAGCATACAGAAAACATCAGGAAGAATCTTTCTCAATGTTTTCGACTGAATACTGACTGTGGGGCTAGTCCAAAACATATATAAACTTACCAAATTTACATTGAAAAGACAAAAGTGATATAATTGTGGTTCAAATTGGAGTTTGCTTTGAAGACGCTTTTCACAAATCATGAAAAGTTATTTCCATCAGAGCTGAACAACAATATGCTTCCAATGTATACATGCCTTTTCAATGAAAAGTCTATGAATGAATTGTAAGTTGTGTGGGAAAAAATGACAGGGAGGTGAAAACAGTAAGTAACCTGGGCATCTACTGTGTCATCAACAAAATCTTAGTACTGCTTCAGTATCATAATTAGTATAAAAGACATCCAAGACATTACAAGCAACAATGTATAACTTAGGCTTTGTATTCCTTGAGGACCTCATTGCCTTAGTTTATTCCTCATTTATTTTCATTCCATACCTACCACACTGGCTCTAAAGTGAGCTCAGCAATGGTTGCAACCCCTTGGCTGATTGGCTAACTAAAGCT
>LYUA01000210.1:143134-153791 GCA_002093875.1 Calopteryx splendens | reverse complement strand
TATATATATATATATATATATATATATATGTATATTCATACACACATACATACATTAATTTATATTTATTTATTTGCATACAAGTAGGCTTTATCTTTATATATACACACTCACAAACTCCCACATGATACTATAGTGGGTGAGATTGGCAGGACAAGGAAGGTAAGGACAAGTGGGTGGGGTTTGTAAGAGCAGCTTTGAATCAATATACGTACAATATGTGTGTACTCACAAAAACAATCTGCACTACATTTTATAACACATTCTGCTTATATCTTTTGTTATCGATTTGGGCATGGGTTATTCACAAGTCCATATAATTGTTGGCATAGATATCATTATGAATATGTACATTTTATCTCTTATTTTTCCACACTGAAAATACAGTCTTTGTCACATTTTCTTGAAATATTTGTGGTGTTTAGGTTCCATTGCTTTGTCCGTAAACAATCTCTTCGTGCTTCAATATACGGTATCGTTTATCGCCTTTGGATACCAATAATTGGTCAAACAAAACTTTGAAGGAAAGTTCAAGAGAAGAGATTGTAATTCTTGGTGGATTTTAGAAGAAATTTTTCAGAAATTTTCATTGGCAGTAGCCATTTTTTGAAGATGATGTGAGGTTTCTGGATCCTGAACTCCCTTCGCAAACTTCATAGATCCATTATGATATATTAATATTCATATTAAGGGATCACAGACTGTGAACTTCCCCTTTTAATTCATATTCTCCTTTACGAAACATTTTATGCTTTGCTAATTTCTCATTTACGACTCAACTTCACAAACATTAACAGATTTTTAACTTTTAATTCGTTTTTACACTGACATCAAAACATTTTTGGGAAGCAATATGAAATATATTATTTATATACTTATATGCATTTTTGGTTTACTCTCTTGCGGAAGAAACAGATTAACAGTGTATGTGGGCTATGGGTGGGGAAATATTACAGCAAAACGTATTATTTATATCATAAGTAGGCCGAAATTTTAATTCATTTTCAATTACTCGGGTCAACCCACATATATGCAGGCATTCATGCCTATATCAACAGGTGTGTATACACAAATATGTATGTATGCACTCACATTAAAATGTACGGAGTAATCCGTGCGTTACGTGCATTCGTGTGTACAGGTATCTAAAAATTGTCCAAATACGTCCAAAACCTTTACGATGAAAGCCTTTAAAAACAAGTTCCTCAATCCGTGTACATCTTCCTAATCTAACTGTCCTTTGGTAAAAAAAATGCCGTAGCAGCTTTCACCTAAGTTTTCGCGGTCGGTAGCTAGAACGCGCCGAAGCCCTCCCGCACAGAATTCTCTTGAAAGCGTTCCTGAATTCGGGGCTGAAAATTGTATAGATCACCGGGTTGAGCGTGGAGTTGAAATAACCCAGCCACAGGAACAAGGAGGCCACGTGTTCGTTTATCTCACAGGAAAGGCATAAGGGCATCAGGAGGGCCATAATGAAGAACGGAAGCCAGCAGACGACGAAGGCACCGGTGATGATGGCCAGCGTCTTGGCCGCCTTCCTCTCCCTCTTCGCCTCCAGCGTCTCCTTCTTGTCCCGCCTCTCCACCCTGTCCCTGATGGCAGGTGGACCCCCGGGCGCCGCGCCCGTCGGCGTCGCGGGCACCACTGGACCCCCGTCCGCCCTCAGGCTCACGACCGCGTGGACCGGCTCGGCCGCCGGCCTCGAGTTGGCCGCCCCGTTGTTGGCGGCCTTCGCGCCGCCGGGGGTGGGCATCAGCTCCGTCGCCGCTACCGCGTGGTTCTCGATCCCCGTCACCGAAGACGGGGTGGTGATGGTGAAAGCCGTCGTCTCCTGCGCCACCGAGTCCCGGTTGAGGCCACCGCCCTCCTCGTCCTCCTCCTCCTCATCGTCGTCATCCTCCCCCTCGGCGCCCTCCTCGCCTCCGGCCGCGCCATCTCCCCTCTTGAGGGCGACGGCAGCCGCTCCGGGACCGGTGGTCGAGCCGATGGTTGACGTCGAGGTGGCCTCGGCCGCGGCGGCGGCTGCGGCGGCGGCCACGGCTGCCGCGGCCGCCGCCGCCTTCTTCCTCGTCGACGAGGAGGCACCCGAGTTGGCCGAGTCCTGTAGTTTCTTGGCGGCGGCCTTGTTCCCGCCCCCCACCCGCCTCCGGATCCTCTTCCTCGCCGTCTGGAAGATCTTCCAGTAGAGGACGAGGATCACGAGGAGCGGCACGTAGAACGTGGAGCACGTCGCGAATATCTGGTACGCCACGTCCTGGCTCACCAGGCACCGCCTCTGCACGTTGATGCGGTCCAAGTAGTCCGGGTCCTTCCAGCCGAACTGCGGGGCTAACGAGACGACCAGGGCCACGGACCATACGACCGCTATCATTGCGCATATGCGGTTGCTGTTGCGCGTGTGGATGTAGTCTACATTCGTGACAGCCCAGTATCTGGAAATATATAAAACACACAATTAAAGAGGTTCATATTGCGGCATTTCATGGATTACCAGTTTTATGCAGCCACAAAAAATGTGGAGGTTTCGCATTAGGGATATAATTGCAAATAATAACCTAAGGAGTTCCCTACATTTACGAACAGTTCGAATTTCAAAGTTTTGTACTTATAGTTAATATGATATTTTTTACAAAGTCTTTAACTTATTAGTAAGGTAATAGGAATTATTTTTAACGTAAATAAGCACAGCCTTCAGTAGCATATTCTATTTATCAATTAAAAAAATTCTTTAACAAATGGAACTGTTGCAAATCAAGTTATTTTGTGCACAATAATCTCTATAATTGACATTTTGATAAAACTGTCATTTATACACTTCTTTGAACTAATTAGACTTTTTGCTAATGCATCGCATTTTTGTCAGATGAATGTAGCTCTATGGAACACGAAAACATCGAATCCCAAATGCTGGATTACTTTTTATTCCAAGACGATAAAAAATGGATTAGTGAATAAAGAATGTTGTACGAATTGCTTTCAGAAGAAAAGGGACATATTTTTTAGGGTATCTAACTTATGTGCGCATTCGGCATTATATAATGTAATACCGGAAACGATAGTTGGGTTCTATTCTTAAAAAAATTCCTAACTGTTGCGTTAGGAATACAAGCCAGTAGAAGAATATAAGTTAGAATGAACTACTCAAAGTGACAGACAATATTAAGTCTGCCACTTTAATAAAAAATTAACTTAAAATCTTGAGTCTTCATAATTTATCTCATAAGCTATTTAGTTTCTCACCTGTCAACTGCAATTGCGACGAGATGCAAGATGGATGCTGTACAACAAAGCACGTCGCTTGATGTCCACATGTCACAAAGCTCTGGGCCCAGAATCCAACCTTTGCTGATCTATAGAAGAAGAAACGTTTGATTATCAGTTAATATCTATTGTTAGAGATAATGTACTTTTAAAAAAAGATTACTTTTGTGTATCGTATGAAAAATTGCATTAGTTGTCCGCTGAAAGATGAAATTACAACGGTTTTCGTATAGTTCAAGGTACATAAATGTTATGAGTTTCATCTATTCTGTATTTACTCCTCGTTGAGATTAATACACAGATTCCGCGGCTGATGTTGGACACACTATGTGTGTTTCAACCTTAGTTTTAAGGAAAAACGGAGATAAAATTTATTTTCTTGCAGAAGTAACCTTCATTAAATATTTAATATTATTATTAAGTGGTGTGATTTATTAATGGTAGCCTACCAGCCAAGGAAGATTTATTAATGGATACAGAGACCAGAAACTACTACACTTTTGGGTCCTGCACAACGGCAATAAGAACCGCCACTACGCTACAATAAACCAGCACGAGCTCCACAAAATTTCTGCCTCCCTTAATTCCGTACAATAGGATTTATCTTTTCTTACTCCTTCTTCGCTTTCCCAAAATTTTCCATCGTATCACAAAGCTTAACAATAAGCTGCCACTAAATATACAAAGCATCCAATTTTATTTCTAACTGAATTTCTTCAAATAAATTTAAAATTTTTCTCCTTCCCTACCATACCCAGTACCTACTCATTCGTTTTCCATTCTGTCACTTTCAATTCCTTTTCTTTATCATTTCATCGGTCTCTGTGACGGCGGGTTAACATCCTCGAATTCTAATCCGGAATTCGCTGGTTCGAATCCCGCCGAAGTGGATATTCAGTCACACCTAGGGCATGAATGTGTGTGCACATATTTTTTATACATTAAAACACATTTGATTGGGTTACCTGTGTGTGTTAAATAAATTATTGTCATCCTCCACAACATAATCTCAAACACCTCCAATCTATATGCCTGTCCTCTTTTTTCTATGACCAGGTTTCGGAGGAATACAAAACCACGCTCCATATCAGCTCCATCAATAGCCCCTGTCAATTACTCCCTCCTCTTTGTAAAATCTCCTTTGCTTATTTTATTTTTTCTAATATTCTCACTACTCTGCCCATCACCAACTAAAGCACTTCCTAAATAAGTAATTTCTTCTACCCACTCCATTTTGTACCAACCAATTTAATGCTCATCTTTACCTTCCTATTTATAAAGAATCCAAATAACTTTGTTTTCTTTAATTAATTCCCATTCTATACCTGTCGCTTTGACCTTTTTATCTGACTCAGCAATGATTGTAATCCTTTTGCTGTTTGGCTAACTAAACCTTGCTTATATGTAAATATAACCGTTACAAACTGTTTGCATTACTTCCAGTCATTCACATGCTTCCTTTAGCTTTTCTTCCGCACATATGTTGAAAATCACGGGTGATAACTCAAAAACCAGTCGCAATCCCATGACTATTATTGCCCATCCCGATTCTCCATCTTTACCCTCACCTGCACAGTCTACGGCTACATAGTATCCCGAAAGCCACCGCGTGGGCGTGTGGCAGGAGTTGTTATGCAACCAGCCATTAATGAAATTGATTGGTGTTTGCATTTTGTATCCTTTCAAACTCTGGATGCTCACGCTGCCGTACGTATTTTCTACTGCTATAGTCACGAATTGTGTGAGGGAAAAATTATTCCTTATTTCTATTTGCTCGACAGTCAATCTCTCTCAACTTCCAGTCGTGGTCTCATCTACCCATGTAATGCGGAGGGGAAACGATTCCTTCTGTTTCAGTATTAAACTCGAATCGTTTGCAACGGGCAGCTTTCCTCTGTTACCTGTTTATTTCCAAGATTAATTTCCTTCTGCAAAGGGTCCAAAATTCTCGAAGCGAACTCAAGATGAAATAAAACCAGCGAAAAATAACACATCTCTTTGCCATTGCTTCGTGCAATATAAAACTATAGTCCAAAAGCCCTCACTTACTGCGGTTTTTTCCATTTTTGGAATGGGATTAACTACCGACCTAACGAATACGCATGGCCAAATTGGTTCCTCATAATTCCTGCATATAAGCCCAAGATACTCATCCTTTCACGTTTTCATAAACACTCAAGTAGTTCGGCAAGAATGATATCCATTCCCCTCGCCTGTCTGCTTTTATTTTAAATTAGGGTATTCTCTATATCTCATATAAATATATCTGGGTCTGAGCTTTTATATTGTCATCACTTTCTCTTTCTGCCTATACTTACTGATCTAATATTTTTACCTAATAGTTCTTCCATGCACCTATTGTTTTCCCCTTTCCTGAATTTCTTCTGCTTAAATTAATATTCTCCCTTCCATGGGCATATATTTTTCCTTCTTATTTCCTGACAGTACTTTCACTTTCCTTTACAATGAACCTACTTCACCATGTCTCTGTAACTTCGCCACTGCTTTTCCACCACGATTATTTTGCTCTATTAATTTCTCGTATTAGTTTATTATTTATCTCTTTGTTCTTTCTTTTGCCTAATTTTGTCTCCAAAAGTTCTTCCATTTCCTTCTATCGCCTATCTTTCTGAAGAACTCTCGCGTGGTCCATGGTATTCTCATTCTTATTCTATTCACCGTTCCAACTGCTTCTTTTTCGGGTTTCTTTATCCATTTTTTAGATTCCCCCACCTTTATTCTTCTTTCCCCATCCCCTGGTTCTCTCCCAGGATTTTCTAAATTGTCTTCTGCTAAATACTTTCTTTTCATCCCGGATGGTAGTACATTTATTCAGCCTTGTTTTCATTCTTAATTCTCTTGAAATTTGCATTAAAGTTTATGAGCAGTTAATAATGGTCTGAGTACGCATCCACTTCCAAGTAGCTATGTGAATTCCTAAATCAACGCCTAACCATCATATAATTTAGTTTATATATCCCTGAATCTCCCGGCGTTTTTCATGTGTACCTACTACTAAAGTAGTGCTCAAACGGGTTGTTAATTATAATTAAAACCGTTTCTCCTGCAAAACTCTATTGTCTTCTTTCTGGAGTCATTCCTTGTCCCTAGAGCTTAATCCTCCTCCTCAATACCATTCCTTCCCGTCACCCATCACATTTAGATTTTTTTTCCAGAATACCCGTAATAGTTTCCTCAAATTGGCTTTAAACACCACATACGTTTTCCTCCCTTTGATTGCTCATCGGCATAGAAAGATGAATAACGACCAAGTTTGTTGGCTCTGCTTTTATTTTTTCTAACAATATTCGATCACTCGCCTGCTCCATATTTACTACCTTTCTTCCTATCTTTTTATTAGTTATTATTCCTAGACTTTTCTAACTATCTTTACGTTGATTTTCGGAAGAGGTGCCCAACTCAATCTTCAAGTGCTTTATATTTGCTTATAATTATATGCGTGTGTTTTGCACTAAAATGGTTCTTCTCTTCTAAACCCTACCTTGAAACAAATAGCTCTGTTCGTCAATAAAATGAAACTGGAGTCTAACGATTTACTTTCTGTAGTTAGTTTTCTCTATTCAAACGTTATGTTAAATAATGGAAATTTTAAGGATCATGCTTTTGAATTTTACTTCACTAAGAATGTATGCTAAAAATTATACGCTTGCATGTCAATAAAATTTTCATTCGTAAACGGAAGGTTTTCCTTATTTAAGATTTAGTGGAAGTAAATTATGAGAAAGGATGCATTAAATCGAATTTCTTTTATTTTAGGCCTAACATTAAACCCATATCTATATTATGTAAAGGGAGGGTTAAGTTACTCGAAGTATGGTGGTAAATTGAGCTAAATCATCGTATTCACTGTAACCGTTACACTTACTACATATTATTATTTTCATCGCGCAGGATACATACTACGATAATATTTGGGTAGATTATTTCTAGTCTTCGAAACTCATTTAAAAATTCTCCGATTTAAAATTGACATTGTAAACATTTGTAAATATTTTTGCAATGGTTACCAAATATTTGCATCCATATCCGCCTTCAGCCAAAGCCCCCGACCCTAGTTCCCACACTCTGGGTCCTAGATCGCTCAAGCGCTTGAATTCAGCGTCCGATCAAATATAGATCAAGCGATGGCTTTGGCGAACTCCTTGCGCCACCATATGCGTCGGCATTAGCTCCCACGGTGCGTTTTCGACCGGTGGCCGATTAATTATCCCGCATCATTCCTTGCCGCTGCCTCGCTACGCTATCTCAGCAAGCTAGATTATTTGCGTGGATGGACTTAGCAACGGTAGGATGAGGGTTTAAGTGTTAGTAGAGAGCGAGCTTTAAGCGGGTTAAAAAGCAGGTTTTCATGTATGTTTAAACGTGCAATATCTTCTTTAAAAAATAATCCATATCCGATTTCATGTAGTCATGGAGTTTAATTATAAAATTTAAAAAAAGGCTGACATGAAACGGACTCTAATCGCATAAAAGCCATTGCAGCACCTAGTAAAAATTTACGTTGACTTCCAAATGATCCACTCCTTGGTCTCTATACCCACACCGAAATTTATTTTCCAGGAAACTACTCAAATTTATTTCATGCTACACAAAATGCTCATGAAAATTTGAATGCGGTTTCACCTCTCTACTAATTATCATTAAGGAGGGACTCATGCCAATTAATTCAGTTCGATACATCGGATGCCACCTAAATGAAAGATTGGAGAGACAAGAGATGGAAACGAGGGAGATGGAGGGACGCGAAGGATCCTCCGTAACCGGATTGGAGAGGGCGGCTGAGAGAGGTGGCATCTGAGGGGTAGCATCGAGGAGATATGGGAAACAGAAGGGAGGTGCGATTTGAATGAATGCGCTGCAATTAAAAAGTTTTTATTTTTTGAGAAATCCAGTTTTTCAAGTTGTTCCAGAAAATCAAACTTCACGGCCTTCTAGGAACAAAAAATTAAACAATTGCATCTTCTCATTCCGCAGTTTAAACAATAAGTGCTGCGCGAACTTTTCAAAATCTAATCGAAAACATCGGATGAATTCTTCCCGTCCATAAATATTGGATGTACTCAGCGTGGAAAAATCAATAAAAGGATTATGTTTAGTGTGGTGAGTTGACCACAAAAGATCACCTCCCCAATTGCACATATAATTAATCGCCAAAGTTAGGCAGGAATGATACCCTGTTTTAAATTCCCTTAGTTGATGGTACGTAAATAAGTGAAAATTCAATTGGATCTATAAAATTAACCATTCCGAGTTTTAACGCTAAAGCAAACATTAACATCAAGGAAAAAGCTTGATTTAAACATTATAGTAATTTTACAGTACTAAAAATTGAAATTTTGAATTTTTAAAAATAGCATTTTATTATGTTAGAATTATAAACTATTTAAAAGTTTATTGAATGGGGAAATAGAATTTGATAAGGTCCGTGGTATTTTGCGTTTGGTGAAATTGTGATAGAACAATACATTGTACTCAAGGCAGAGATTTCAACCTCTCAACCAACACATCATAATGGTTTACCTCAATTAGTGTGCTGTTGCGAAAGCAGAAAGCTGTGTGCTCACAATTATTTTTTCGGCAGGAGGGAAAATTGTTTTTGGAAGTAATGTTTTCATAAAATAGGAAAACGGCTTAAAAATATGATTGATTTAGCTTTCCACGTTATGAATGACAGCTTAATGAGTTTTAATCACTTCAGCGAACCACCCCGTTCCATCCATTCATCATCCTAAGGAGGAAGCGTCGGTGTCTCAGACATATTGAACTTCCTGAGAGCTCCTATGAAGACACAAACATGTTCCTCGCGGCTTCTAGACTTTACGCGCACTCAGCTCAACCGGTTTTCTTTTCTTCCCGGGAAAGAGTGCACGTTCTTGACATTCTTTTCAGGTCCACAGAGCGGATGATTTTGAGAATAGGCGAACCAAATCCTTCAGAAGTGTCAAAAAAAGTAAAAGTTTCGGCCGCGGGTAAATGTCAGATCGAGTCTTTGAGGGGTCATTCGGCGTTTCAACAAATAAGGAAATGAAATAGGAAAGAGCTGATTATTGCTTAGTGTTATTTTTATTTAATGTGAAATAAATTATCAGTTTAAATGAACATTCTTGAATATGTAAGTGGAATGGTCACATCAAAATTCCCTATCATGCACTTCATCGATTACTCCACTTCTTCTCCATCTTATTGCTTCTCTATTGATTTATCTCCCTGCCAAATGGCGATTGAATTATTTGACCAGAGAGTATGCTGGTCCTCACCCATTCAAGTTAAAACGAAGATCGCGTGGTCGAATGCCGAGCCACGGTTTGAAGTTTTTTGCAAGGGCATGGCACCCTTTGAGCAGTTTTAATGGTAAGATACGGTCACATTTGTCAGAGTAGGCGCCTACATTCCATTTGAGCGTCTCAAATGCTATGCTAACTGATTTAAGTACTTGAAGTTTTATCATCTTCAAACTAGAAAAAAAAGGTTTTGTTCATAGATAATGCGTAATAATTAGGGAAAAGTTGATTCAATTGGATCAAGCCATACGTCACCATAGTAGATTCCATAGCACCGATGCCAGAGATAATCGAAGTTAAAAAGATATAGCTATCGGAATCTTATTTGGTATCCTTTCTGTGAGAGCGGAATTCATGCTTTTAGACGATATTAGGATTTAATCCTTTTAACGAATGTGTAATGGTTTTTCACTTTTACGTTGGCAGTGCCAAATACAGGACTTGTAATTGCTGATGCATTACAGTCCGGTAAATACCAAGTTGTGATGCTGAAAATAGTACCATGGAGTGCATTAAGTATGAAGTGTGCGACGCACGCCAAGTTGTGAGTGCATTTTGAGGTGGTCCAATAAACTTATCGGCTACGGTCTATCGGTCTGGACGGGTGCCAGCTTTTGCACGGGCAAACGAATAATCAGCATAATCCTTCGAACGAAGAGATAAACCATTTTATAGAGAAGGAGATGTAAATTCCGAGTGCTGTTGAAATGAGTACCTCCATTAACCTTCTATATGGAAATAAAGAACCTTTCTGCATGCCTAGCTTGACGAACTACGCCAATTTCACTGAAGTCATTTTCATAAAGTTTTCGTTTTACTTTCGTTTTCGCCAGCTCGGGACTATGTAATATATTTGGAAGGAAAGTAACACCACTTAAAGCTAACTCCAGCTCTTTAACTGAAAAGTGTCATAATTTGGGGACCATAGTGAAACATTAAAGCTTGACGTGCTGAGAAGAACGTAGGTGCTCACCATTGTTTTCAAAGATAAATATTATTCTACTATTTCTTCTTTCATATTCATTTAATGCCGTATTCATGCATGTGTCGCATGTGGTGTTGGGCATTATTGTTGCATGTGTCCCTTTCTGCGG
>LYUA01000210.1:100394-116640 GCA_002093875.1 Calopteryx splendens | reverse complement strand
ACGCCGGGGAAGGGTGGGAAAGAGGCGCAGGAGGGAAGTTTTCGTGGGCGTGGGGGGAGGAAGGAGAGCGGAGAGGGAGCTGAATTTAGATCAGACGGGAGTCTCGCGAGGGAGGGGTGAAGGGCGCGCGGGGCCGCCGCTTCAGGACCCTTAGACAGGACGCGGGGGGGAGCGTGCTCGATTAAAAAGGAGAGAGAGAGAGAGAGAGAGTCAGAGGAAGAAAAGGAAGGTGGGATAAGTGGGGGCGAAAGAACCCTCCAACACCCCTTAATTTTTTTCGGCATACATCTCACTACCGTCCCGTCCTCGCCCTCCTCATTTCTTACGCCTCAACTTCAGATGGTAAACTGATGAATTTTAATTGGATTCTCTACCCTTTTTTTTCCCCCCAACGTTTCCTATTTACATATTAACCTATTGCTGAGTAGGGGAGGTGAGAGAAATAGCCGTGAGATAGATTGAGAGAGAAAGGGAGACGCGAAATGTGTCAATTAAACGTGAATGGACGATTTTCTAACACGGAGAAGGAGTTGGAGATTGGGAAGTTTAATCGCTTCACCCTCATAGAGTCCAACCACCCCCTAAGGTGCATTATTAGGGAGAAAGGCTAGGGAAAAGATGTCTGAGCAGTTTGATTTCTAAAGGTAACAAATCAGAATATCGGTTATTGCTTTCATTGTATTCGTAGAATTTTTAAGAATCCACTTCAAGTGAAAGAGTTTACTTTCAGTTTTACTCCAAAAGAATTCATTCTTTGTTCGAAGAAAATTCATTAGGTAGAAAAATTGGTCTTGGTAGATTTTTGAGTCAAACTTCTCGAGTGTACAAGCTCTCAACTATATTTTGCTTGGATATTTTCAAAAAAAGGTTTTAATAAATTCATAATTTCGCTTTAAAATTCTATTTCCTTAAAATCGAAATCCCTGACCCATCGAAAAAAATATCTTTTTGGCGCAGCTGACAGTTTCAGAAGCATTGGGATGAATATATTATCTTATCAAGTCCCATTATTTTGAAACATTGTAAAGCACGAAGGTGGAGAATCGACCTTTCTCAAAGCCAGTGGCTCTCTGAAAACTAAGATGGATCAAGAATGCATAAACAGGGCCGACTCCACAATAAGGGTGACGCGGGAAGCCACCCAAGGTCGCAACTTACGTAGGGTGTCGCCGGCACCATCTGGGACGAGGAACTGCCAGGGGCACTAAAACGGAGGAAGATGCCGTGCTTACAGAATGAGTGGTATGGCCGAGTGATACTTGCATCAAAATTTAAAAATAAATTACAAGGAGGTGCAAGCTAACAAGAAAACGGCCCGAACCGCAAATGCTTAAGTAAAACGTCTCGTCGGTAAGTTTAAATTTCATGAAATGTTTAAAAAATATTTTTCCTAATTTTTTAGTGAATTCTATATTGCTAGGAATGATTGGGGATTTCTCAAGGGTATTAGTTCAATAGCGTAGGCAATTTAGAAGTCGTCGTTTTTTGGAAGTTTTCCAAACTTTTGATGATTCTTTTTTTGAAGTGTAGGAAAATTTATGACCCTTTAAAAAATGGACAGTTCACTACTCTGGTCTAAGTGAGCGCAGAGCTCTGTGAATTAACGTACATTTTTAGGTAATTTTGCATTTTTTAAAAATTGTTTATATTTTCAATAATTTTTAAAATTATGTACCTATTTTTAACCATCATTGAATGGTTTAATAGAGCATTCCTAACTAATCATTTGTTGAGTGGTTTACGAACTATAAATTTGTTAAATGTTGATAGAAAAACGAGCGTAATTTTGAAATAACGCCATTTTATGAGATTTAATTATTTTTCATGATTTTTTTAGCGAGTAGACGCATTTCTTGCCTTCTAAACGTTGCATCGTTTACTGCTATAGTCTTAGTAGGCGCGGAGCACCGCTGAACGTAAGCAACGCTAAAGTTTGACACCGCGAGCGCCGAGTTAATTCCCCCCTCATGTGTACCGCAAGGCAAGTAAATGTACCCAAGGCGTTTTGCCTCAAAAACGTTGTACCTCGGCATTAGACGTGGAGGGAGGCATGGAGGCTCTTTCGTCATTTGCTTGAAAAACACCGTGGGCTGACCCTGCATGAAAATATGTTCTTTTTAGAATATGTCGTTCATATACGTTACTGAGCTTTGACTATACCCATACATAGCATGGTAAATCTAAGAAAGAGCCTTCAAACCCTTATTGAAAGGGGTCCGGATTCTTATTAGGTCTTTGCCCATGAGCATTACATGCTGAACCAATGCCGTGTGGTTGTCTTTTTGACATTACCTTCTGTGAAGATCGCGGTGGATGGGAAGGAATCACCCCACCCTGAATTCACTAAATCAGTCGTACAAGGACAGCCACATTACGAGAATACTTCAAAGCGTCCAACGCACTGATAACTGTAAATCAACCACCTTCAAGAACCTGCAGTGAGAGAAATCTTGGTTCACCTTGGATTATTGTTTTATTGCAGTAGAAATAAAAAGGGTGACCAATGAAGGCGAGAGGTGGATGAAAGAGGGGACGGAAAGGGCAAGAAAAGGGTAGCTTGCAACTCAAAATCAATCATCACGTACGGGAGTACCCTTGTACGATCCTCCCAAAAAATATATTTTCAAGATGACGCCTTGGGGGGGTTCGAGTAATTTTGTTGTGATTCCGTAACCCGTCAGCCGGCGACAACCAGCCCAGACTCCCGAGGAGTCGCTGTGAATACAGATGGAGAAAATTACCTATGTTCTGAAACTCGGCAAGTATCCTCAATAAGATACGAAATATTCGAGAAGTTACCGTAATTTTTGGAAAATGCGTTTAGCACAATATTTAATGTCACATAAAATTGATTATTTTCTAATATAAGTCTCTAGACCACAAAGTGGTCTATAAAATATTTTAATTTAATAATTTGAGAGATTTCATGGTATCATCAGTAGATAGTTAACACATTTTGAATCCATGATTTTCCACTGTTAACATACCAAAATCCGAAGTTCTGCTGGAGATTATCTGGCGAGATAATCAACGTCACAAAAAATATCTGTATGGAACCATTGATCAAATTTTGAAGAGAATATATCTCGACTCACGATTAGTAAAATCTATCACGCATTAAAAGTATTAGGAATAACTAGCGGTGTGAACTAACACCAGCCCAGGACGAGAGAGTTTTATGCAGCATGAAATTATTTGAAGTACTTCAACTTTCAGTAGTGTGTCTGGGAAGCACAAGCATTCATTTTTAATTCGAGTTGCGTTGAAACAATTGAAGGTATGCGCAAATGCACGTGAGGATCAGCTGAAGCGTGTACACTTTTATATAATGAATGAAATTATCAATTTTTGGGTAACTTTCGACTCGCGTAGGAAGATAACGCAATTTATCGCCGTTCGTTTATTTTTCTCGCCGCCCTTCTGTGGGCGTGTGCCTACAGAACTCTACTCTATACGCACCACCCTTGCGTACGTGCTGGCTTGGCCGACCCCGGCTCCATACCTCACGCCACGTCCCATATGGGGCCGGTCCCTTTACCCACGGTCATCCAGCGGGCTTTCATCGGGCGGGGAAGGAGGGAAGTATCCCAGGTCCTCCGCAAGCAAAGACCTTGCCTCGCCGATATACCTACACTGCCTCAACGCGAAGCTCTCTCGAACAACGCCTGAAGTTACCCTTCCTTCCCGACTCTGAAGAGGGCGTAAAAAAATTCCCCGAAGATCACTTAGCAGTAATTATAATTGCTTATTACTTTCTGGCGTCACTATGTGTTATTTTTTCATCTTTCTGCAAGCTAAGGAAAACTTTTTGGGAACCTTAGAAAATTACCAGTTTTGATTTCTTGCAAAATTATTATTTCTGTTCTATCTTTGCAAGACTGAATCATTTATAAGTATTTCGGAATTTAAATTCAGCTAATCTGAGTAAAGTGATTTCATTTTTATTTCGAATATTGTCGGGGAAAAATTAAGTAGACGAACACAGCAATGAAAGAAAGACTAATGCTGGAGCATTTTAAAAACGCCCAAAATTACCATTAATTAATGCTGTTTTCTGCTGAACCACTTAACATTTATAATGAAAATTGCTGGACCCCAGCAGGGTACGTTGGACTTGAAAGTGATTGTAAAATATAAAGCATGACATGTTTTTATATAAATAATTTATTTAGAGATTTCAGAGCGGAAGAATCAATATTATTTTAACCACTGTGAGTTATATGGTAAACATACAATGATATGGGTAGTATAAACATGTGAAATCAACAAAATACACATGCTTTATGTGGTACCGACTCTTGTGACAAGGAAACAATTTATTGAATCCCGTCTTATTTAAAGATGATCAATTATTTTGGAAAAACACAGATTTTAATCCATGCATATGCGATGTTTATTTTGCAGTGGAGTGTGCTCAAATGATTAATTCCAAAAACGAAAAATGTTGTTTGTTACATTTCAGTTTTATGATTGGGAGAAAAATAATTAAAGTTTAGATTTATTTTGTTTGAAGGCAGTCGCGAAAATGACCAGTTTGGAGAGAAGAAACTCCAGTACTTCATTTTTTAGAAATTATTTTAGAAACACTAAAAAAAAGAAAGTATATCTCCGCCAAAACTTGGTCATCAAATTACCTGGTTGACTTAAATAAAACGTGTAGTAATCCATTTTTTCGGCGAAGTTTAGAATTTATGATGTAAAAAATTCGAGTGAAAATTTATAAGGTTCAGGTAACTTCATTATCGATCACTCGAAGTGTCTTTTCTAGTTGAGAGAGAGAGGTCCTATCGCGGGCACCCGCGGTAGCGTGTGACAAGATACCCCCAAAGAGCACTATGGATATGGCGTGCCACAAGGGATAAGCGTCGTCACTGAAGTGAAATGTATTTTAAGCGGCTAATGTTGCGTGGATGACAATATCTTCCAAGGATAAGTGCGATAGTGGATAGAAAATATTTAAAGGTATGGTACGAAGTTTAGTCACAATAAAGCGAAAGTAAGGGAACTCTATAGGTATAGCATAGTTAAGTGTCACCAATGGTATAAGTACGGATAAATAAGGCCAGATGGTAGTATAGTTCACATAATTGGGGGTAATTTTGGAAAAATGTGTGCATATTGTGAAGAATATAATGAGAATAATTTATGGACAAACCTTGAGGAATTATCTTTCGTTCATTCTCTTTACGTCTTATTCATATAAATTTTCACTCTAAACTCCCATTCTCTTCACGCCACCGTGCTACTCCCTCATATAGTCTTTCCTTATCGATTTCATCATTTCATCATTCGTCGCTTTTCACCAGGGATTAGAAACACCACTCTCAAATCATTAAAGTTGGCCTGCGGATACATCTGTAGATTGGTTTTGGACGGTCACTGAAAACTATCATACAATGTCGTGTCCTTCCAAATTTCTCCCATAAAATATCAACACCTTTCTCTCTTTTTTCAAAATTTTCTTATTCCGCTCCTCATACCTTACTCTTTATTTCCATTCATTATCCAAGATTTCTATTCTTTCACACTCACCTTCTCAGTTTATATAACTTTCTACGTTCTATTTTAGCCTTCAACATCACTCTGCTCCTCAATACCCCGTACATATACTTTTCTACCCCCGGATTTCCCTCAAGAGTGAACTCCCTTCCCTTACCATTTTTGAAACTTCTTTGCTTGCCTTCCTACCTACTTCTACCTCAAAGTTATCTGTATTCATGCTCTCATTTTTTCATTTTTTTAATCGGGTGACGAAAACGTGCCGACGCCGCGCTGCATAAAACATGTTTACGATTCTCAGTTTCACGCGTTATCAAAATACTCTGTGCAGCGAATTTCTTCTACTGATGCCAAAGATGTTATGGTTTTTTTGCTCTCAAACTCTGCCCAATTAATAAGCTGACCCACCTCACTTTTATCAATCACGTTGATTTTAGCCTTCCTACTTCTAGTTAATCCTTTAATGGTTTTCACTTAGTATAATTTTTCTTAATCCCATGCATCTCGCTGAGTCTTTAAAGCACTCAGTAATGGCTGTAACTTTAACTAAATGGTATTCCACAAATATAACTGAATTTTTCAGCTCCTTAACTATTTTAATTCCTAATCCTAGCTTTTCCAAGTTTCTCTTTACATTTCGTCAGCAAATTAGTTAAATAGGAGGGGGATATAGGGAAGTCTCTCTAATTCTCGTAACTATCATTATTCATCCCGATTCACCATCCACTACCTATCTTTTCTCTTTTCCTGTTCATTCTATAATACCGTTATGGACTTGGTTCGTCACACATTGTCAAACGGCCTTTCGAAAATCACAAAAAACAAACACAATCTGACGCCTTAGTATTGTGTATTATTATTTCATGTGTCCCTTTCTGCGGTGAACGACCCATTCGAGTAGTGCTATTCCTTTCGTGCATACCTGTTATGGACTCACATCCTGCCACACACCCCATCGGTGGAATGCAGGGTATTATGTGGATAGATATAGTCCTTACTGAACTGTTCTCATTAATGCTATGACACCAAGCGTTCTCCTACATTTTCTAAACCCAAGTCGTTCTTCTCCTAAGCAGTCCGTTTTCCATAATTTTGTTGATGATTCATGTGCTATCATTGCTTGTTGTGAATTTAAACTAATGATGCTACAGCCCTAATATTTCGTTGTTTTACTCATTTTACATGATGTTTCAAATTGGAATGTGTCTTCTGGTCATGTTATTTCCTCATGATACGACCTTGTAAAAAAATACTTATTTTAATTCCTTTTTAAAACTAGGGTAATAGTATGAGTATATTTTCTATTCCATTTGCGTTACTTGTTTTCATTTTCCTTAGTGATTTTTTTATCTCGTTTTTCTCTACAGCTACACCTGGCCTATTCATCAACATTGCCTTTACTGTTTAAGTAGGTATACCTAATAATACTGGTCAAACATGATAAGTAGGAATTAATATTATGCGAAAGTAGTTTTTGTATCTACAAAACATGCGGAATATTTAAAATAAGAATGAAGAGGCAATACAATATACTAAAATAACAACTGGGAGTTAAACATTAATGATAATCTCTGTTGAAGATATGAAAAGCCGTAGGTGCTAACGAACTTTAACTCATGAGTGAAATGGTAGATTTTACCGTTTCTCTCACATTATACAAATTCTCCCAGATACTTACATAAAATCTTTGAAGTAAAAATCCATCCATAAAATAAAATACATGAACTAATAAACGTAGTCGTAAATTTTAGGTAGGTCTTACCAAAGGAGTTGAGCCTCAGGATGAAGAAAGAAACGCTATAACGAATGTATGGGGATAAAGAGGAAAAGGATAGATGTAGGAAGGGAAATAGAGGGAAAATGAGCATAAGGTGAGGAGTGGATGATTAATTTGAAAGAAAAAAGGCTTATGAATGATAACAGAAGCAGAAGGTAGCGAGCGAGTGAGGGTTTCTCTCCCTCCGGCGGATGCTTCAAAATCCCTTTCACCTTTTCGAAATTGGATGAGTACAAAGTTAAACACATTTGAGCTTGATGAATGCACACGCTTACAGCAAGGTGGGAAAGAATAAAGGTTGGCTAATGAGTTTATGGAGTACGAGGGGTATACATATACGCGGGAAAGAGGTTTTTGGGTGGATTGAAAAAGCTGACAAATTTTGAAAAAGGGAAACTCGTATACCTGTTGAGAGGAGAAAAATTGGTTTCATTGATTTATGATTTCGCCTGCCGTTCTCAGAGATTCCACCACGATTTTCTACCGAGTTCCTGGCGTTTCTTCTTTTTTTTCCGTCCGTCCAGGAATCAAATCCCGCTGGGAGCATGATCAGATTGAAATTTGATGGTAAAAGTATGCCGTTACTCTGTGACCTGTATATATTTATCAAATTACAGGTAAATTGGCTCAAGTAACGAAACCAAAGATCCTTTTAAAGCTTTAATGTTTCAAACCTCAATTGGAACACTACAAAAACCTAACCATTTATAGTTTTCTAGAGAATTTAAAAAGGAATTTAACCTAATCGTAATTTCAAAAACTGTTGTAAATATTAGGAAGTAGGTTTATAAGAAACCACTTTAATAGACTTTAAAAATTCAAAAGAAACAGGACAGATAAAAGTTAAAGTCAGACAAAGGGTCCGAGCTTGCTTCTTAAAACAATTATTAAAACACCTCAATTCATCGGCGGATTTTCCTAGGAAAATGAATCTCCGCAATGGTATTGTTAAATTGTAATACATATTCTCTTTCTCTCACAAAATTCACAGTTGAATCTTATTTAAAACATTCCCTTAAACTCATTCATGCAACTAGGAATCTGGAAATTTCCATATTTTAATCTAACCTTATAAGCAAAAAGCATACTCTTATCTAAACCACATTGTAGAATTAATATCTGGTGTCAGAGATCCGAGGGTGTGACCTAGTAATAATATATGAAAGTGGTTTTTATGGAAATTCCCTGCGTCATCAGAAAGAACAGTAATAGGCAACTTGTTCCCTGCGTGAATGAAGATGGGGATTTTAGCCATAAATCAAACAAACTGACGTTCCAGAAACACATTTTTAGTAACTAACTATATGGAGTGAGACGTAACATGTTGGAAGCGTTTTATATCCAAGGCCAAACCTACTTTGCTTTTCAACAAGCTAATAAAAACACGGCACATCACGTTTCTGTTCCAGCAGATGAATATGATACAAGGTGCGGTAAAAACGGTCAATAATGTCCATGACATATCCAAAAGATAAGCTCAGAATGTTCAGGAAAATATACCAGTGCGTTTAAAAATATGCAAAATGGACAAAAATATGAAATTATTATATTAATAATAAAAGAAAGCCATGAGAATCCAAATTGTCAAATTCATTTGTATTATTTCGATTCATTTCTGTCATAACAAACTAGGTAGTTTCCTGCATCGAGACATGTTTAATTGATTTATTATGACGTGTTGCACAAAATAAATGCTTGGATTCGAAGAAAATAATGGAGAATGAGAAGCTTCCATTCGAATAAAATTGAGTGCTTGAATGAAATCATGCGAATTCATGTGTGGCATAAATAACACATTTTTACTTGAAATAGGTTATTACAATATCTTACGTAAATATGACATTCCAATAGAAATATCTTGTTGCATTAAATTTCAAAACCCTATAATAGGTAATATGGTAGTCTTGCTTTATTTTTGACGCTAAGCAGGGTGGTAAAAATTCACGCCAAGGACATCTGCAACGAGATAACTAATGGCTAACCCATTAGAAAACATCACACATTATTTAAAAACTCCATGGCAGACCTCCCTAAGCCTTCAAGTATTTCTATATACGTAATGGAATTTCAAATGTAGGTATGCATTGCTAAATTAAATATATAAATTTATGATTCATCGGAAAATAAGCAAACTTGGATAATTAGGATTACGTTTTAAGTATTCGAAAGTAATCGAAAGTTTGAAGTATTCGAAATGAAATTTCGAAGAGAAATTTTATGAAGACAAATTTCACTCGGATTACTTGAGACTCAAGATGGCCAGGCCCGTCTCTCGCTGTTAATGCTGCCAAGTCTCCTTGATTAGTTAACCTCCAGCGTCAGGAATTGAACATTCCATGCCACGGTGTCGACACACACACACATCTTGCTCGGGTGCTGGGGGAATTCAAAATGACGCTGGCTGCTTCGAGATTCGAATTGTGGGCTTCCTACTGCAGCCCCACGCGAGCGTCACGGCTACAAGAGTTTGCATCACTCTCAATCCGCTATATGGCATTCAAAGCTTGACGCTGACCAATTATAAATGAAATATTACAGTTACATGAAACTTGCAATCAAATTAGGTGCATGCCAAGAGACTAAGATCAAGGGAATTTGAGTGCGGGATAGGAGCGATACTCCAAGTCGTTTCGTAAACTTCCGGTGTGGGACAACGCAAGGAAAGCATTCATAAGTCCTGCAAAATAGTAAAAATACGCGACAGTATACAAAAGGAATAAGATATCCTTCTAATTATAGTGTATACGAGAACGTGTGAAAATCAGATTAAAAGCCTTCAGCATTCAGATTAAAGTGCTCCAGCTTATTTGTTGTTGAAGTGTCTTTCACCTACAGTGCGCTGAAGAGGGTCACTCAGAGACCTAAATACGGGTGTTCTACGTTCCGTATTTGCTTGCATCGTGTTTTAACCAAAGGACACAGGTATTAAAAATTTTAGCCAGTGTAACATATTTCCCGAAAGTGTTTCGTTGGCATTGAGATTCATTTCCCTGAAAACCCTTACGGAAGAACTGCGTGGGAGAGTGCGAGCGTTTTACCCCCTTTGTACGCTTGGTTTCCTGGGAGTTGGTCACTGGCGTAAACCCCCTCGTAAAACACTTCGAGGAAATTAGGGTGAATGTGGTAAGTTGGTCCCTGGCGCATGGATTAGTTTCCTCGTAAACCATCTTGCTAGCTAGGAGACCTAAGAGTTGCGTTACGTTTAACAAGTGCTACTCCATAAACCCTTGTGAGGAACCGCTGAAAGCTGGAGTGATTTTAATCTGTGGTCTTCAATGGCATGGAATTAAATTTCCTTGTAAACAGCCACAGGTAGTCGTGCGTGTGTGTTCTTGGGTGATTACCCTGTGTGTTTGTTTCGGCGTGGTGATCCTACTGGCCTGGGATACTCTCCCAGTAAATCACCTCGCAGAAGTGGTAGTGTTCGTACCTTGGTAGCTCACGACGTAACGGCCCTTCGAGTTTTAATATTTCCTCATTAAAATTGTTTAGGACGTAGTTGCTCAAACTCCCACTTTGAAAGCCAAGTATGTTAGTTCTTAAGCAACGTACGCGACAACTAAGGCTAAGGCCTCGGACTCGGGTCCCACCGGGGTACGCCTTGAAAATACTTTTTAGGGAATCAAAGGACTAGCTGAAGAAACTATGAAACCTCACTCCGATCCCCAGTAGCTTTCCAAAAAATGATTTGTATAGGAACGAATCATGTGCAGCTGCAGTTTATATTTTTTGCAATAAAATACTATTTATGCCATGCAAATCTATGTTTATTTTGCATTCTTCACCATGATGAGTAAATTTCATCCTCCACGGAGAAAAAGCTAGATTATTTTCCAAAATGAATTTGTCTTTTAAGTTTTCGCTGTAAATATCCAGTCCCCAAACGATACATCATTGAATAAGACACGCTACATCAGTTAAATTTTTGCATTACATTAGGATTTTAGTTTATCCCTTTCGGAAGTAACTATCACGATCTCCATTTATATTTTTTTGTGATGATGGAACAAAGAACTTCATCACAACTTGATCATCATTTTCTCTTTGCCCGATCAATAAAATCGCTCCCCATCGCGTTGAGTTTGCCACTTGCATGCTTTCTGTTATGTGTGTTCCTGTCCTTTCTCAGGGATTCACGTGCCCAGGAAATTACTCGTTCCATCCCAACGGCTGCACGTTGATCGCGTTTACGTGAGTTCAGATCCGCTGAAAGGGTCATAGGGGCCCCTCTCTCTACACATCATTCCGAGGATTGCCATGCACCGAGTGTAACACATGGGGGGTGCGGGTATGGTCCAGTGCTTGGAATTCGAGATGTAAGTAACTGTTGGACCTCAGGCGTTAATGACATTTCAAGACAGAAGCAGGGAATATGTAAGAAAATATGTCAGTAAATGGAAGCTGGACCATGGTGCCAGATTTTTACACGCACTAGTTCACCAGTTTAACGAGAGGCGCGCATGACAGCCGTCAGTGTTTTAATCGGGAATCCCATTAATCTAACTTCTAATAAACGACATTGATTTAGTAGCTGGTCGGTGAAAAATTAAATTTAGGCAACATTTAGCTTAGTTTCTCTGAAATTCTTTCCTTAATTTCATGGATTGATATATTTTTACATTATTTTTAAAATTATATATTTTTCCAGCATATATATAGGTATGAACTAGGTTTTATGTATTGGCTTTACAATAAATTTGAAATAGATTTTTTCCATTTTTACCGAGTACAAGTTTGTCAGTTAAGCACCAAAATACTACGGTGTGAAGAAAAAAATTCAAGGGTGTCGTAATTCGTTAGGCACAAATCGGCTGCCAGTATGAGACATCAATTTCAGGCTTTCACAGAAGGTAGCAAAGATTGTGTCCATCCGCTACGTATTTTGGAATTCGTAAAACCACAATTCATGCTTTTCCATCTCGGGTCGTTTGGCTCAAATTAGCAGTTGGGGAATAACTGTTGGCACTCTCATTACGGTGCAATGGGCGTTTTATTTTACGACACCGTTTTGGCAAACGTGATCGAATAATTCATGCTCTTTCTTTTCGTACTTCTTTCATTGATACACGGATGGTGAGCTATTCTTTTTCTCTCGTTTTTCCCCCCTGGATTACTAACGTCCTCAGAAATTTAATACGCACGTATTTATCTCTGACAAGAAATTACCAATTCCTATTGAATTTCAAGTGGTTTAAGATTTTTGCTATGGGCTTTGCACCCAATTGGGGTTTTCCCTATGATTCTGGTTGTTGCAGGATTTATCATTTCATAGAATGACATAAAACTTGGCGCTCGATGAAGCTTGTTTCTTTAAATTTTAATCATTTTTCGGGCATTTTTTTGTCGAGTATGCCTCAAAAAAACGCATGACCTTTATTATTATTTGACGTTAGCCTCACGATTTTTTAAAGTTGTTTTAGCACGATAATAGTTTTTTTTTCATTTTCATACGCCATGTCAAGCTCCGGCTTATTGGACCAATTGAAGCGGTGACACCTGTGTCCGATTGGTGAACGACATCACCTGGACCCAAAATCAATCTAGATCTGACTTCCATTCAGAGCACGAAACTAATCTCACGCGACTTTTAATCTTTTTTTTCCTGTCACCCTGCGACCCTGTCGCGGCACGGGACAATTTTAAAATGATGGATCCTGTCACATCGTGCCGGAGGTCGGGTCACATCTGCGTTTTGAGCTTGACGCCTGCCGAAGGGAGCAAAAGGTGCTACTGGGATCGGCGCGGTCGCCCGGATCCGAAGCACGCGCGTCGAACGTGCTTTCCTCTGGTAAATGCTTCACTCCCAAGGATCCGACTCGAGTGCTCTCGGATTTCAAAAATGAAAGCGTGCTCTCCTCACTCCTGCGCGGAGGTCGGAATCAATGAGGTCCTTCACTCTCACGCGATAAATCACGGAATTTTTTATTCACGAATTCAGTAGGTGGACTCAAAAAAATGGTTTTTTTTTAGCGGAGCGAGTTTCATTCTGCGGTCATCCTTTCTACTTCTACAGCGGAAATAAAAATATCCATCCCTAAGTTGGCCGCCCAATCCGTTTTCGTTACCAGGTCATCGAGTTCGGCTCGTCACGGCAAGATATGTGATTCGTGATGATTAAAAGGAAGCGATTTGTGGCGTAATTGCCATGGGCCCGTCCCTTTTATCAAAAGGGCTTAGCATTTCGTTGTTTATTCGCTTCCAACTCGTAAAACCAGACCGAACGAAGATCGGAAAAATATTGGTTCTTTTTTAAACTTTATCGGAATAGACCATAAAAAAATGTTGCGAACGATCCCTTTCTGCTCGCCGCTCCCGGGCTTCGACCTCTTTTACCGTCGCTCACGACCATGAGACGAACGAAAAGGGAGTGGAATACATGCCCTTCAAGAAATACTCAGGGCTGAAAGGCACTTTGGCGTCTATGTGAATATAACACGCCGAACTGTTCGGGTTGAAGTTCTTCTCCATTTGCCAAATTCTGCTCCATTCTACGTAAGCTTGAGAGAGACTGAGGGAGGGAGGGTATGGATTGAGGGACGGAGGGAGGGTATGGATTGAGGGACGGAGAGGAAAGAGGGAGAGAGAGAAATAGTGAGAGAGAGAAATAGTGAGAGACAAGAGTAGAGGCAACACACACACGGTGGAAGTTTCGCTACCGAGTGAGTCAGGATCGACCCGCGAAGGCTGTGCCAAGTCCAAAGCGGGAATTCTAAATGCCCTTCCAAGCAACTCCGGCTGTAATGGGGAAAGAATAATAGTCGGATGGAAGGCGCAAGCGAGACGAGGCAAGAGAAGGGATGGAGATTAATTGCCAGACAGGCGCGGTCGGCGATGGGAAATGAGGCCCGTCCCGATTGAAGAGGAAGCTGGAGGGAGCGGCTTAAGGGAGAGCGGAAGAGGACCGAAGGCGTGGAGAGGAGCGGGGAGCGCCATTCACCGTGAAAGGTCATTTACTCTTTTGTTTTCCATTATTATTTAATCCGTGCATAGCCAATTTGGATGTCGTGGATCATTCCATTGACTATCACGTCCCTCGTCTACCTCAGGGTGTATTCCATGCAGTGGAGAATACTTAAAGGGTTTGGGATCACTTAATGAGTAAAATTTTGTGCATGACGTTACTACTCAGTACTACTCAGCAGATCGTATCTGAGCATTTGCCTCAATACTTGTGAAACTGCTTGCATTGGTGACGGGGCATATTCATTTGGGCATGAGTTCCTCTGCGTTATTCGAAACTGACCTGATTTTATCCGAGCAATGATATAAATGTTTATTCTACTTAATTACAAATACCATTCCAATTAGGAGGAACCTCATCCAACCGTAGCTTGTAGCTAGCTTCTAAAGGCTCCTGAAAAGGGAGATAATTTTATTACTGAATCGCGAGGAGCATTTCTCTCATAAGTATTAAATAAATATTTCAGTGGTTGTTAAAAGAAATCGTATCGTATTGAGATACACTCCTTCGGGAACTTTTAGGTCCAATTATCCCGAAGATGTATGCGGATTGTTATTTATGCGTTTCACTTTCGATCCTTTCGCAGCTGTTCCTCCGATTTATTTTTTGAAAATAAATATTTAGGCCTTTTTTGTGTTCAAAGATTACCATTGCTGCGGTTTGGATTGTATTGGATATAGTTTCAGTGAAAACTCTGAGTGCGTGGCACGATAACCCAACAGAAGTGTGGTTATGGGAGTTTCGAATGTTTAATTTTTAGCGCGCTGCTAAAATGTCATAGAAGCTAATAAAATAATGCCATTTCATGCTCATTTTTATCATCACGCTTTAAAAAACCTGTGGAAGGAGCTTTAACGGAAATGAAATTATTAACAAGAGTGAGAACACCTTGCAATTTTCTTAATGGCAATTAATAAATGCATACGCAGCAGACCATGGTTGTCGGTGCCATAATTATTTTTTAGCTCGGTTTAGCGTTTTTTCCACATATTTATCATAAGGGTTAAGGATATAGGATAGGACTATGGATAGGATATCTTAAGGGTTAATAAAACTTTGACAACCTAACACTTATAAAACTTTCCATGATACGGGTTTCAATGCTTAAGCAGCATAATCAGGTTGTTACTGTCACCATTGAAATTAGTCAAGTGTGGAGAGGAACACGATGGGTGAGTTAGTCACGCCTCATTCGACAGAGGTTCGTTCAATGCAATTACTGCGACCAGGGTAATGCGTTGTCTGAAAATATTGTTCATATTTCCGTTAATTTCTAGAACGATTTTAAATCGACGTTTTAATTTAATTTTTACACGTTTATACATGATGAAATATGAATCATGATGCATAGTAAAAGTTCCTTTCCAAGAAGATTCGGGATTTTTGTTTCCCGAGTCGGAACATATTCCCAGACGTAGTTTAATCCACCTAAAACGTTCGTTGAACGGGAGATTCCGATTGACGCGTCTCCTCTCGGGAAACTTCTGCGTCAATGGAAGCGGGTATTGCTTTAGGTGTACCTCGCGTATTCGAATGGAGAAGGGATGCGTGAGCGGAGACCTGTTCGGAGAACGCACGGGGTTCCTCCCCGTCCGCGAGAGTTCGTCCGTTGCAGTCTTGGGAGCCATCACCGCCTTTGGTTTTGATGGACAAGTTTGCTTGTCAAAAGGGGTGGACGCCTGGGAGTATGCGGGGAGGGTTGGGCGGATGTGTGGGGAGGCGAACTCATCTCCGCTCCCGCGACGGGGAACGAACACCAGGCTCTCGAGGAAAAAAAGCAGGACACCGGCGGAAGGGTGGTGCGGGTTGGTTGCGCGTGTTTGAGAGGGAGAGAAAGAGAAAGGGAGGGATGGGGGGATTAAGAGGGGTTTGGGGTTGGAGAAGAGTCGCCAGCACTGCCGTATTTCCAGGGATCTACCCGTCCTTCTTTTTTTGTAATCTCAAGTCTCCAGAATCCATCCGTTGCTAGGGCATTTCATCGTTAACTTTTTTTCCAACGCAAAAATCCT
>LYUA01000210.1:44819-60634 GCA_002093875.1 Calopteryx splendens | reverse complement strand
TACCCTGATGTGTGAATTTCACACGCCGTTAGGCTTAGCACTGAGTGAGCTCTACCCTGACCTACCGACCCGACCTTCTGGTTGACTACTCTGGTTTTTTAACGCCAAAAATCATTTTCATAATCACAAGTTAAATCAATACACCAGTTACGGAAATACTACATATAAAAAACTATGTCTTTCGAAACTTTGTAGTATACCATTTTAACAAGGATTTGTTTTACACAAACTTTTACACACCCCTCAAATTCAAGTATGCCATGACCCGGGATTCAATGAATGATTATCATCATCCGGTGAAGAAATATGGAGCCTTAACCACCAATCTTACTTTCCCGATTCTTACAGCAACTGCTGTACGGATAGAGTGGTTTTAATTTGGAAATTTAATTTTTTTGTAATAACCAACGCGAGCTCAAAGCTCAAGAACAGTTGGAGATTTGAAAAAAAATGTGCGACCATGAAGTTTTTCTTTTCAACGAATACTTGTACCTTGTCTCTTCCCCGTTCCTTACAGCAGTTGCAATGCGCAACCGTTTCCCACCCCCCTTATCTCCTCCCCTCTCTTTTCCCCCTAATCTCTTGGCTGAAAACTCGTATGAATAGAGAGACTCCAAGTTTCTTCACCTGATGATGGTACTCATTAAATGTAATCCGGGTCATGAGTGCCATATTTGAAGTTGTGGTGCATGTAAAAGTTTTTTTAAACAAATTCTTGGAGTTACTTTGGTATGAATTCTTATATTTTTCTAATAAGTAGTCTGAATTGTTTGTAAAATCGAAACTATTGGTAAACTTTAACCGTTCAGTTAATTTCCCCATAAATGTACGATTGAGTGAACGAGTCATTATGAAAATAACCTTTAATTACTTATTTTTAATGCCTAAATTCATATGCCCTGGTGGCGGCATGGAAACTTAAGTAAGTTCAAGCTGTTTGAGGCGTAATGGTATGGAAAATCGAAGGACATTCGTGAAGGCTAAAATTGTGTTTTAAACATTTTTGACGTATTTAATTTATCTATGTTTACGTATTGACGTCAATTCCTGATTAAAAATGCTAAAAATTTCAATGAGTCTTGAGTTATTTTGCTATATTTTTCATTTAGTTTTTTGTAGTTAATTGTAGTGGCTAGTAATAATAATTAATTTAGTATCATTTTTTCAATGCACACTTGAGAGAGCTGTTAGTCATTTTTCTTCTTCGACAATTTTCAATCGTTAATAACATACCTCAAGGAGTGTTTATTGGAGAACATCAATCATAGACCTAAAATACTTTTCCTAAATATAGGTTTACATGGAATTTACTTCAAAACTCATATCCAAATGATATTGATATTAGGGCCTAAAACTTAAAATATTATTCGGAATTAAATTGAAATATATTTCTTTTTAGCCTTTGTGTAAACGGTTCTAAGATTAATGCGCACGTGATTCGATTCACAAGAACACCGATCTCTGCTGTATTGTTTTCGTATACTACTAAACAATTTGGAGACTATGATACAAGAATAATGTTAATATTTGTGTTTAACTATACTGTTGCAATTATTTTTTCAAACACCTTAATTTAGGCGTGAAGGAGTTTATGACCACACCAAACATTTTTACTGGATGATGCTTAAATAAAAATTGGAACGCAGCATTACGTGAAAATTAAAAAGATGCATAAAATTTCGTCATTTGTGCTCTTGAATGGCAAATGCATTTATAATTTTTTTCTTTTACACACCATCGGTTTATACTTATACTCAATACGATAGTAGTTGATGCTTTGAGTTCACATGGAATCATTGAAGCTTGCTATCTTAATGAAGGTCGTTTCAGAGGTTCTATGACCAAATTTACTGACACTAAACATTTATTTCCTCTTAGCCACCGTAAATATTTTAATGCGTGTTGGTGAGCTTTTAGCTTAATGGGAGTGGATATAATGACGCTTTTGTAGCATGCTTATGTCCTTGAATTTTCACGAGATGGCAAAAAAAAGGGCCATTTGAGCCATATTCATGCTGAGTTTTAGAATTCTTTTGCCAGTGAAACCTTTTTAAAACTTGAATAAAATTTTTTAATGGAAAAACTGAAGCAGCTTTTATGAAGTCAACTTTAAGAAGTAAACGAAGCACGTTATTCCTGCTCGAGGAGCAAGCATTTACATGAAATGTATGTTAGCAAGGAGTTCCAATCATTGCAGTTCAGTGTCAGTGGTGTGATGGGGCACAAGGGAAAACTTCAACGTAACCTAAAGCGATTTCCTGTGCTTCTTTTCCTTAAAAAACAAAGAAAATTGCATTGGGAGTGATATTAAAAATAAATTATTCACGCGGTGGAAGGCCGAACCACAGGAATTCTTGATAAGTCTTCATTTCAGATCGTTCCGGAAGGGAATCGAAGTACGCCTAAGATATTTATACATTCGGAATGTAAATCAAAATGATATCTTTTAGGGCGGAAAGCCGAAGAAATAGACTTTCGAAAGACAATTATTCTGAAATATGCGTCGATTTGATATGGATGAAAAATGAGCAAGAGCAAAGAAGTGAGGAGCAGCTACATAAAATTTTCCATCTTCGCCGGCTTAAAACGACGCCCACTATCGTCTGTATTCCGAAAAAGAGATGATAAAAATGTCGATCAATGATATTTAGATACGTCAGAATATCTTTGGGAAGTGAGTGGAAAATCACGAGAGAATCAAATACAAGTAGATGGTTGTTAAAAAAAACGATTAACACACTTGATGGCAGGTGGGAAACAATTTGGAGATATTTTATCTTACGAACTCATTATTTTTGACTTTATTTGAGAAGCAATTTTAGGGTACACAGCTAGATGATTTGATTTGTTTGGATCTACAATCACAAAAGAGAGGGGGAGCTAAGGAAAAGTCGTGTATTTAACCTTAAAGTAATAAAAAATAATGAATCACACAGGAGTACAAAGAATTGTGTGAGATGAGTTATTAGATTCTGGAGGTAACTACAGATTTAATTTAATATTTATTTTAATTTTTAATAATTTGTGGAAATATTTAGAATAAGGTTTTTGTTAGCCATATGAATTACACAGTTGACCGTAAGGAATAACTTCTGTCAATTTAATATCTGAGGACTTAATGATGAGTCATTATTTTTTGTCCAAATCTTCTAGTCTCAAATTGACGGAAATTTTCTGTAGCCCTCTGCATTACATTTAAAGCACGTCGCGCAGCGGTTTATTTAATGATTTAGACGCTCTTTTGCTCCAAGAGTGACATTCTTTGAGAGTGAAAAATGTGCACTACACAAAAGACACAAAATTATATATAAAGTTAATGCAGAAAAAAATATTTTCCATGAACTAGATTTAAAGAGAGATAGGGAGAGAGAGTAAAGAAACGAATATGTACTAAGGTTTCGTTCAATATAATTGAAAAGCCTTAAATGGAATTTAACCCTTATAACGGCCTAGGAAAATTCAAGTAATAGTAATCTAAGTTAAATCATTTATTTCTTAAATTTATATTTACAGCATAAACACTAATTTCGTAAAGTCAGTTTCTGACTAGAGAAGCGCCTATCATTCTCCAAAACGCAATCATATGTGCTTTTTATCTGAAATATACAATCTTGATATTCATGTGTTATTTTCCTAAATAATCTGAACGGGCACTATAGGCTAGCATAGAGGATTCTGAAGTGTCAGTCTATTTTTCATTTTTGAGGAGAATGCCTTCTTAGCTTGAGATATTACACCAACTACGCATAGCGACGATGCTTACTTTTTTACGCCTGGTGATTATGCCTCTCACATTACACCACTCGAATCCTATTTGGTTTTGTCTTAATAATTTTTCTTCACGCAATGATCATAGTTTTTATTTTTACGATTAGCTTATACTTTTTCTTTGTTTCAATAAGAAAACAAGCCATTTCCATTACATACTCCTTTCTTTGAAAATGGGGTATGTCGTGGGCAATTTATTTCCACCATGAAATCATCGCACTGATTTACACATAACGACTAATGTTCCTCAAAATCTTCCCTATTCCTAAAAAAATCCTTCCTCTTTCAGGATCAAAGTTTTGTTTTCCGTCTTGCCTTCTCATCGAACACCACTGAACTCACGTCCATAATCGCTCTCTTAATCTATTTCCCGTCATTTCCTCGAAATTTTCCCCTCCCCGTGGTTCGAATCTTAACTTAAAACTTCATCCTTCGTTCCTTAATCGCCATTCTTTGAGAGATCTGACATATTGTCGTAGCACTTCATCTCAAGCGCCCGCACGTGGCGCTGCGTCACGAAGCGCCCCTATTCCCCTTTAAGAGCGCCAGCCAAGCCGACCCGAATTTTGATCATCCATTCTCTAAACCAAATTCAGATTTCCCATCTTCCAACGATTCGCTTCCACGGTTTATTTAATGATTTAGACGCTCTTCTGCCCCAATTTTGTGCCCCTTTTCCGCTCTCCAGCATTCACCAACCTTCACGCAAAGCTAAATCCTTAAAACTTTCCAACTCCATTCCCTCTCCTGGTAATCTGGCTACGACTCGAAAGTTGTGCGAACTAATTCATTTCCGTTAGTTTCCGATTCTTAATTAAGTCAATCAGTATGCGTTTATAGATTTTTAGATGCCCTTTAAGCTGCTTTAAAAATTAATTAAATGCAAGGACAAAGAACGTTTATTAATGTTTCTCCTCTGCCCCCCAAGCTGTCGAATACTGTCCATGCGTTTCGCGTTTCGCTTTTAAGTTTGAAAGTAAAAACCTCAACTATATCCAAATTTTGGGGGATATCTGTAAATGAAGCTATCTTTGTCTCCTTATCACCTATGTATTTTTTAAAAATAACCACAATAAACAAGATTAAAACTTTTATCCGGTGGTGACTGTCAAATGAAAAAGTTGGATTTGTTTTCATTTTTGTTTGAGGTCACTATGCATACAAATATACTAAGAGTAACTTTTAACGGATGAGCCGTTGTTCCATATAAATATGCGAAAATATCATAACGCAAAAATTATTCGCCTGACCCGGGACTCAAACCAGGGTCCCTAAAATTCCAGGATCTCAAAATTTCGCAATGCAAGAGGACGCCTGGGGAGATTAACTGGCTAAAGCACTCTGTTGGAATTCGAGGGTTCCGGGTTCGAGTCCCGGTTCAGGCGAATGTTTTTTGCATTATGAATTTTTGCATATACCAATGCATACATTTTTACAACTTTTTTGGCTTTTATGGTAGAGGGGGTATCATATTCTTCGAGGCATAGTGGTGGAGAATATTCCAAAAGACGTTGGGAAATACTGGTTTAGGGTAAGTATAAATTCATTCTCAGCTTATTTATCTAAATTAGATAGGTAACACCTTTTGACTTAACAAATCGAAAAAAAAGAGACGGAAGGCAGCTCAATATTTTCTGGTTGGCAACTCGTCGACCTGCAAAACGTAGCTGTCTACTGCGTAGAACATGAGCATTCTGACACCCCGAAAACTCCATAAAAAGCTAAATATAGCCTAGCGTGGGAAGATCTTTTGGAATACTTTAAGATACTCTGTTGGTAAAATAATTCTTTGGATATTTTCTCATATATTTAATGGTGATAAATAATTATCTAAATTAATAAATATTGTTCATTGTTAAGAATAAATTCCTATTTAAGAGTAAGGGCATGAGCTATTCATGATACGGTCTTTATTTAACTTCTAAAAGTGGTGCTAGTAAATTTCTTAAATTTAATTATTCAGGCCCCTGTTAGTGAATGCAGTTTTACCTAAAGTGGGATGCTTAATCAAAGTTTAAAATGGTTTTTTGATCCAGAAAACATTGTTTTCAAGAGTTGGGCACACACATATGACTTCCCACTGCTTTTCTGAAGCCAAAACATTTGTCACGATAAACATAAGAAGAGGATAAGAAATTAAAATCAGCATCATCTACCTTCAAACCATTACGAGGGGATTAAGATTTACCAAACTTAAGCCATTTATTCATATTTGTACGTAGATTGAATATTTTAGAAATTTGAATGGGAGATGACTCTGTAATATTTCTTAGGGTTAGGATTTCGTTCTGACTGAGATTCATGCGAAGATTTTTCCTAATTCTATGGTTTCTCTCGATAAAATAAAGTTACGTGGGATTTAATAAAATCCTAACCATTTTCACTTTCTCTCTCCGTGAACTGAGGGGTCTTTTAGCTATTAAAGTAGCCTATTCACTCGTGCTTCCTTCACCTATCGTTATTTCCATATATTTTTCTACAACCTGTCTAAGGTAGACTACTTTTTTAAAGATGACACATATACAGTTCTACTTTTTTATTCTCCATGGAGGTATGGCTGACTGCTCGGAATTATTTCGAGTAACTTAAGTCATTCCTTCATATTGTACATTTATGTCGTGCTTTTTTTTCAAAGTGTCATTAATTTAAATCGGATAAATTAACTATTAACCCCATTATTTAAAATATCAACGAAATATCATTTTTCACCACGAGAGATTTGGGTGAAAGTAACATTTCACCATAAAATGAAACCTTATGTACCTACTCAAAATAAGATCATACGGTGTTTTTTTATTTGTTTATTACGTTGTATAGAATGCATTAATGCGCACTCGTAGTAGTAGTATTTTACTCTCCCCTATTGAAAGTTCAACAGCTAAATGATAAAACTACAATAAGTAGTTATTTCCTATTTTTCCTAAAAACCCACATAGCGAAGCCTAGTTTCTTTAAGGCACACTCGTATATTCTTCTAATGTCTCTTCTATTCTTCCAAAAAAAATCGCCATTAAAAGTTTTGAGTTAAGGGTTTCTCCTGAGTACTTACTTACTTGACTTTTACACGGGTAGGCTCTTTGCATCGGAAAGGGGTGCTCTTGATCAAGCAATTAGCTCCGTTTAATAATCCAGCGTGAATTTTGGGTAAATGGAAGGGAGGACGGGGTGGGGGAGACTGAATTATTTGTAAGTGGTGTGGAAGGATGCCCATGGGCCCTGACTCAATCTCTTGAACCAAATGCTTTTGTTCCTTGTAGCTGATGCCCTTCCTTCCTCTTCCCTCTTATCTATATCCACCCTCTCCTCCCGCCGAGACGAAACGTTCTCCCCGGCGGATATCAGTCCCTATCCGAGCCGCCACTATCTCATCTCCGCCTATTGTTCGTCCAAAAGCACAGGGGGTATCAATAAGAGACGATATCGCCATATGTCTCGGGGGAGGGAGTGGCGAAGGGCATTGTGTGCCAAGGAGTGGTGGAGGGGGGTGTGTGTGTGTGGAGCGGGTTGGCATACGGGGCGGGGGAGGGTGGATTTTGTTGTCCGAATCTTATCTTTCGCCCAAACTCTTTCCCACAAAAACACCCATACTGTCGCAAACACACGCATTCGGCCGATTGGGAAGAAGGGAGCCTTCTTTCCCTTTGTGAAGGATCTAAAAATCCACTATTTCCCAGATTAAGGCTTTCTGAGAGAGGAGGTAAAAGGAATGAAAAAACCCTGCCACAAGATCCCTCCTCTTTTCTATTCTTTTCTCTCTCTGTTTACAATAGAGTAGCGTGGTAATAAAATGCAATAGAAAACAGAGAAGGGTGTGGCACACTCAAGGTATTATTGCTGTTTTCCTGGTGGTTGTCAATATTTGCCAAGGGTGGAGGCAGCTGCACTCTTCTGAGTCCATTGTGACAGAAGACAGCTATAAGATGATGAGTAAATAAACATTCACAGAAGTACACGGCCGTGGTAACGAATCCATTTTCTTCCACCCTCTGCATGACGTCTGTACCTACTACTCTCATTGAATTGGACTGAGGTTAGCTTGATGGGAATTGCACCAAATGATTTATCATAGATAACTTATTTTAGTAGCCATGTTTTTTACCGATAAATTCTCCTCACTTTCATTGGAAAATCTGTGATCTTGAAAAATCCGAAGAATTCCTTAGAGGTGTATAACAAGTTCAGAAGTCCATAGGAAAAGTGAGGGGTGATATACGAAGAGATTTTTCGTTGAAAAGAACCAGTGCGATAAAACGTACTCCTCCTCTTTCGAGGGGAGTAATCCACATTCTCGCCATCTTCCACTCCATTAATTCGTCTCCTTCAAAAGGATCAGTGTTAACATCGTAGCCAGGTCTTGCAATCCTTTTTATTTCTTCCCAATTGGTTTTTCGTAATAACTTAAAAAATTAATTTTCATATTTAATTGGCTTTGATAGATATGCCTACGAGAAACACAATTTGTTCTTCGCTTTCTTTCTGGCAGTTCTTATGTGTCTTAAGTGTAATTATTTACAGATCCGGCCGATCTCTATGATGTTCACTTGGGAGAAGAGAGTACAATTTGAAGCCTCACCCAGTTGCAGCCGAAATGTTCTCTCATATACGAAAGCACTATGCCCAAGTTCGATCGACATATTTGCTTCCTACGTCCCAACGTCATTTCTAGGAAGAGTAACTCATTCAAACTGGATATTTGGCTGTCTCATTTAATTTTTTGTCATTGGACTGCGTTTATATCAGATTTATGAACCACCAGTAACAAAAGTCTTTCAACTCCTCTTAGGAATCTTATAATGAATTACTCGTCTTTCCTCATTTCCATTTTCCTATGAAATTTCTCATATACCCATCCCCTTCTTTTCCTCCATCAAGTAATCCTTACAACTCGTGAATCCATTACAGCAGGCATTTGACTTCATTGAAGTAAATTTAATTAGAGTTTGTGCAACGACATTCAATTTTTAAACAAGGCCAAAACGTTTTGAGCACCGTAATCCGACAACCCCAGTACCTATCCCATTTGTGTCCCTGTCCCCCAGGCAGCTCCAGCTCATTTATGACTCGGTTCATCCCAAGTAAATCCATTGTGCTCATAATAAGTGAGATTCTACTTCTCTAATTTATGAAAATTTTTTAATTTTACTCATGAATAAACAATTTAAAGGGAATAATTTATTTGAGGGGTGCGGTAGTCCAGTGGGTAGAGCGCTAAGCTTCTAACCTGAGGGCCCGGGTTCGATTCCGGGTGTGTGGTTTTTCTAGTACCAGGTCATCCTCGGAAATCGAAGGCGGCACAGGAAAAGAAACGGGCCTCCCTAACCTGATGTGTGAATTTCACACGCGACTAACTACTAGGTGAACTCTACCCTCACCTACCAAGCCTTCGTCCTTAGAGTTGATTACTGTGGTTACTAAACTAATTGAGCCCAAAATATCCGGCTGTTCACTAAAATCATACATATTACTTAATACATTACGCGTGAAGTTTTGTGAATTCTTGTCAACATTTTACGCAAACTATTTTAGAGTAGTACTTCCCAAAGGTCAATCCATCATGCTATTGCAGTCTCTCACCAGACCACACATCCTCCGACATGATGGTACCTTTCAAGGCCACTATAGGGGGATGAATGTGAAAAAAACTTATATAACTCAATTTATGCACTGACACAAAGCTTGATCAGTGGCCGGATCCCGCCGAAGTGTTACTTCTAGATTATGCTTCCCTCAGGAGCGGATCCTAGGAGAAACCAACGCACATACATTTTCGATATAGTGTAATTTTATTTATGATTATGAAGCGTGAGACATTAATTGATTGTTTAAATACGCATTACATTAAGTCTCTAAACAAATTAAAAATATTTTTCTAGTGCCTAAAGTATTGCAGAGTATCTGGGATTATTCTTCCCTTCGACGGAGTAGCGAAGTTCATATTCTAAATATATGTATGCATTTATTAAACGTTATCTACTTTTTCGAGAAGATTCATTTTTATCAATATGTTTTGACTATTTTAAAGGAATATATGTCTAATGGCTTCTTTTGGTATATTGCAAAAATTATTTTCATGAGGATATTCTGGGTGAGTTGTTTTTTATAATTACATATTTATAGCAGCTCTTTTTTTATTTTTATTTTCTAATAATGAGCGAAATTAGTCTAATTATATCTAATAATTATAATAAATCAATGCTTTTTATTATAAATTTACTTAAAATCAGTTCTTCAATCACTGAGTTGTACCCTGCAGAGATTTCCTGGTAGAATCCACATGAATTATATGGCTACTCCATTAAAAAACTTTTCTCTACTTTATCTTTCCTCTATTGATGGCCTTGAAGACAACTTTGCCATTAACTGTTCCATTTACGTAGATTGTGACGTTTGCAAGGAGCACCTGGCTTTTAAAATTCATGAATATTTTTAAATGACTCTTAAGACACTCTACACGATTAAAGAATTGTTTTATTCCGAGCTTCTAGTCAAAAGGAATTCTATAACAACCTACTTTCCAGCATCTGCTTTAGAAATTCATTTTTGAGTCGCTTACATCTCAACTTCTGATTGAATTGCAAATTTCAGTTTTAAAACCGTGTGGTAACTGAGGAATTCCTCAACTTTTAAAAGCAATTGATAGATACTTATGAATAAATTTCTCTAATCTTGATTGCCCTGAACTTTAGACGAAGTGAATATCGAATTTTAGTGCGAGGAGCGTAGTTTTGGAACTCTGATCTTCATATTATTTTAGCAGAAGGTGACGTACCTCAAAGAATTAAGTTTTTAAATCGAAATTAGAATCACTCCGAACTTCATCTCCTTCCACTATTGCTTAGGGAAATAATTGTATTCCTGGTTGAGCACTTGGTTCTCTGGTTGGAAAGGCCGTACTTTCTTAAGTGGAATTTACATTTCCGAAGGTAAGTTCTACTTTAGGAGAATACATGAACCTATGTAGAACTTTCTCGTGCGTCTTATTCGTTCATGCTCCATGGAAATTTATGAAATGCAAATAATTATGCACTCACGATGAATTGAGTAAATGAAATTTGTATAGTTTTGAAAGCATTGCCAGAAAATTATGCGAGTTTTAGCTCGTATTAGTTTTCATTAAAGCTTTTACATGAAATGTCTCAGTTCAATGTTGGGATAGCACATAATGCAGAAATAATTTTAATCAATACCTAGTAAAAATATTCAATCAAGCATTGTTAGTGTAAATTTTATATAGGAATCGAAAATTGGAAATTGCGCACAATAGGTATCGGCGGAATCTACAGAAGTTTTAAATAAATGTAGACCATGAACACAGAGCGTGAAGTACCTACCCGCATAGGAATACCTACGGGATAACATACCCCAAGCATTAAACTCCATCGTGAGGGAAAATACTTTTTCACCTTAAATGAAAAAAATATGGATCAGAAGTTCTATTTATCATAAACGCGAATGAAAGAAAGATATTGCATGACGCTGTAATTCTTAAGTACGAGTGTGATAAGTTCATACTAACGTCTGTGAATGATGAAAAAACGCCTAATCATACTGAGATAGGTGCATATTTGTGCTCATTAGGGAATTATTCTGCATTTATAACTTAAAAAACAATAATTTTGGAGATGCTTCATATTTTGGATTAGAAATAACTTGGAGTATAATCGGATGAGTGAGGTTTAATTGCAATAAATATTAAGCAGCAAGTAAAAACTCATGGAAATCGTTTTATGAGGCTAAATTCTATCGGTCGGTACGTTATATTTAGAAACGAACAAAAGTATTATGTTAGTGAAGTGACTTTGTAAAATCATATGCACCTGTAAAAAATTATAACAGGTTTATTACAGAGAAACATATGACAGAAGAGGTGAAGGTAAAATTTAGTGTCTAGGAAAAATCGCTTTCCTTAAATCCACAAACCTTCAGAGGTGTACATAAAATGAATTAACTCTTGTACCTAACACCCTTCAAGCCACATCAGAAGCAAGTGGCAGGGGATGTTGGGACTTGGGACTTATTTTAAAGAGGGGAAAGGTGGCCTGTGCAGTGGGGGTTTGGATGCATTTTTAACGTGTTCCTCTTCTTGTCTAAGGGGTTTATGGATTGTTCAAGCATGGAATGCAAGAAAAAAAATTCTAGAATCTATCGTATCGGCAGATTATTTATCTAATTTTATGATTATTGTCCAACTAGACGCTGCAGTGGGGAGGTTTGATACTCCCTCTATATCGCATTTAAAAATCACAGGAAAGGCAACTAATTAATATATTTTTTTTCCCAGTGATTCCCACTCCAAATCATTTAATATTTTGTGACACTCTGCCCTTCCCATTACAATTTTTAACGAACCGGGATGCTTTACTACATGTTTTGTTTTTCCTTGAATCATTATTTTAATGGCTTCCTAATACCTGCTACGCATGCTGTGTGCAGTCTAACTAGCAAGAAATAGAATGCCTCTTTCAATATTCCCTAGCCATGTTTTCCTACTATACGCTGCAAAAATGTCCCACATGTGTTATGAATATGTTTCCCCAAGCGAAGCATATATAACGGGTATCATGGAGTTTTGATTACAAATTCAGGTTGGCATTTAAATAAAATGAATTGGAATTCTTCGTGTAGGTTAGAGGATTTATGCATAATTATGAATTCTACTGCAGGGTACTTAAGATAATGTCATCGCTGATTAATATTGAACAGACATTTTTATTCAGAAGATTCCGTTTTTACGATGCTACATTGAGAGTGAGACGAGGGGGAAAGTAAAGGGAAATAGATTTCGTGCCTGTATAAATTTCAAATACTGATAAACAGTCTGAAATAGTGAATGAGCATTCAATTGACTTTTATGACTTGCCTTGTGGGATTGTGAATCTCTTTCCTGAGACTCCTGTAAAACATGAGATTCTCACCGTCTGCCACCCGTAGTATTTCAAACTACGGGTGGCAGACGCCTAGGAAGAATGGGAAAAGATTATCATTATTGGTAATCTTCCCGTTGAATGTAGATTTTGAACTGTCCCTAACGACTCTCAAGCACTTCAAATTGAATGAACTTACTCTTGTTCGTCCTTCATTATTTTCTTCTTGAGCTGTTCGTTCTTCCTTCCTACGTTCAATTCATTTAAAAGCAAAACCTTCTTCCTCTATCAGGCTTGCCTACCATTCTCTCTTCAGTTATTGCCTTCAGTAGCATTTTGTCCCCCAATTTCTCCTCCAACCACTTGTTTTTCCTCTTCGTATTTCACGTTGCTTATTTATTTCAGTCTGTTTACCCCTGGGCATCGCTTATCTTATTATTCAGTTGCCACAACCGGATGCAAGGTGATGGTGAATCACCCCAATTCTCGTTGCATTTGCTTGTCAGAGATTCGGCAGGAATTTACCTTTTCTTGGCGAACGAGCTTTTGCACTTGTATCCAAGGATTTTGAATGTTTCAAAGCCCAAGACTGAACATTTTCCAAAGCAAAGCACAGAACGTTAACATTCTAAGCCACGAAATGAAACCGATATTCTCAACAAGGGGGTCCAAATTATGCATTTAAAAACGCCCGGAACAAATTCACGAACGGGGGGATAACGACCATGAACCCTGGGTGTGCTCAACCAGTATTCTAGACCCTGCACCATTACGATTCAATGTGGTAGCTACTAGGGGAGGCGATCGACAGCTGACGTCACTTGCGCCATAAGGGATAGGTGAGCAATTTGTTTGAGTCAGCATTTTCAGGGAATGGAGGAAGTGTCTAGAGAAACTCGGCGTCGGCGTTAGCCAACTATTAACAAAATGAGCTTCAGGGGTCGAAATCTAATGTCCCACGGAGGGAGGCAGGCTGAATTGGTACGGTTGGTTCCCGTTTTCGGGACGAGCGGGAAACCTCGGGAATTGAGAGGAGGGAGACGTCCACATACCTATCTTCCCTCCCCCAAACCCCCCCCCCTTATTTCCCCTTCCATCCATCCCGCCTTCCCTGCTGCGAAGCGCAGCCCGGCTTGCGCAACAGGTGCGAGGGATGAGGAAGAGTGGTGGGTGGCGTAGAAGGTGAGGGAGGAGACTCCCCCTCCGGCCGGAGAGGGGTGGATTCACGGGTAGCGCGAGAGGGCGGGGGAGGGAGTAGTCGGGCGGGATGGAGAGAGGGTTTGGGGGGAGGGAACGAAAGACATAAGGGCGTGGCGGAAGGAGTTCGTGTCTGTGAGGAAGGAGGGGAAGGCGGGATGGCCGTCCACTCGTGATACTTTTGTCATCCATTCCTTTTCAAGTTTTCCCTCTCTTCTGGAGCCCCAAGGCTTCCCGTTAGTCAGTCGCTAAGGGGGAGAAGCTGTCCCATTGTGGTGAAAAAAATGAGGGGACTGTAACATAACGCGTGTGCGTGATTGGCTTTAGGGGCGAAAAAATAAATCGCTTCGAAAGCAAAACCTCCGTTCCTCCTAAGATGTTGATCCAAGTTTGACATAGTGCGTATGGGGAGAGCATTTTGAGAGTTGATAATACGAGTATTTCTTATCTTACTTTCTATTTTTCCTTTCCGCTTTTCCGGGGTCAGTTATTTATGTGCATGGACCTATTAATTTATTGATACAATGAATATGTCTTAGGGACATTACAAAAAAATAAAATATATGGTTTCATGGATACAGCAAAGAGATAAGTAAGTAGGTCAAATAAAATGGTAGATATTAAAGAAGAGTCATCTGAGTTAAAAAGAAGTAGATAGCGTTGGATATTGCAGTATGGTGGACTGCAGCCAATCAAACATCATTTCCAATGAGACCAATTACTAATTTTCGGCATTAAATGTGTAACATTTTAATTATCTATATATATTTAACGCGGTAGGCTTGGAGAAGTCGTTTCATAACGGATATTATGAAAATTCTATAGTTCCTGTATACTGCTAATTTATAGTCTTAAATGACGTCTCAAAATGTAACGTTTAAATTACGAAGAATATAAAAGATCGGGGAAAAGCTCATAATATTTTTTTTATTTTTGGTCAATATATGCTCTCCATATACATACACAAAAATAGTACGGTTCAAAAGATGAAAATGAAAACGAATTCCAAATTTTCATAATTCTTAATTAATAAGAAGGATTGTACCCATTTTAATATTTTCTGCCAAATTTCACTGTCCTGTGAGTACTCGAGGAACAGAGTATTTGAATAAGGGTGCCGCATAAAGCCACTGCATTAACTTAAAAAAGCGGCTGTCATGCTTTCGCCGTATTCAACTAGAGATTACAATGATTTCGACGGAACGGGAAGGGCTTTCTGGAAATGAATAAATGGTGACTGGAATAAAGGATGCGTGGCCTCCTTCATTCCAGTCACCATTTATTCATTTCCAGAAAGTCACCATAAACTTAGGCTTTTGTTTCTCCGCGGAAAGAAGCATTGCGGAAATCACGGATACATACCTATAGCCGTTCTCGTGTGCTCTGAATGTACAATACGGACTCCTGTTCGTTTAAACTAGCGGGAGGGCATCTGCATGCGAAATAAGTATCGTTATTTGATTAACCAAGGGGAGAATCGAGTTAGGAGGAGCCGGGAGCGTAATTATCCGCGACCAGATCGTCCTTGGCAGATCAAGAATGACAACTACCCCGCGGCAGGGATGCTCTGATGGCGGATAGAAACGAATCAGCAGTTCGGTCTGGTGAGAACTTAATTAAGTGTATCAGAAGGCTTTTGATAAGTTGCTACGGGAGAGGATGTGTGAGTGGGAGGAGGAGGGGTACGGATCGCACGAGCGCTGGGGTTATTTGGCATCGAGAGATGAATCTACAATTAAGGGAGTAGAAGGAGTTCTCAGAGAAAAAAGAACGAGGAAGAGGATTCGAGTTCAATAAACATTTTCCCAGAAGTCCGCGAGCGGGAAGGCAGATATCCACTGCGTGCCCGGCGCGCCGTGGAAAACTTGATTGGTAGTTAATGAGAGGGGAAAAAAAGACTCATTGGTGGAGATGGAGGTCTTCCGTTGGGGGAGAGGTTGAGCAGTAAGCCGTGAGATAAGGAGGGGGTGGGAGATACACGAAAAC
>LYUA01000209.1:751708-770130 GCA_002093875.1 Calopteryx splendens | reverse complement strand
CCCCCCCCGACGGGCTCCATTCATCCGACAACGTCTCTTCCGAAAGTTGAAAACGAAAGTGCCGACCTGGACTCTGTTAAGGGTTGCGAAAGGGTATCATGTACTTGGATCCAGATTGAATTACTGAGGGACTGAGAGTGGGTTAGGTCACAGACGGACGACCCCTGATGGCAGGAAGGTCGTGGGGTTAAGCCTAGGTCGGCCATAAGTAAACATTTTTTAGGGAATCATTGTTGGGTCTTTGAAATGACGTTGGATGGATAAGGGTATCCGCACCGCGCGAAATAAATGAACCCTAGAAGTTTAACCTGATTTAACGCAAAGAGTCGTGATTTACGTCGGGAATATTTTCGGAATAGCATGCAAATTAATATTCTAATGCACTAGGAAATTTGTGTTGAATAATGCATAGGGCATGACAGAAATTGGAACTCTGTTCACCGAGATGCCATTCATTTATAGCGCAAATTAGTTGGAACCTTTGATTTGTTTGTTTAGTATTACTTTTGAGTGCTGAAAAAATGATGAAATAAAAAAATGAATATGATGGTTGCTGTCGGCATTGTGTCCAGGATTCTTAACCTATAGTTACAAACAGCGTGGCCATAGCTGAAGCATATTATTCTTCAATGTTTAGAGTTCAGAATTCAGAGCAGATATATAATATGTACGTACATAAATAGAATATTGGGAAAATAGATGAGCATAGAGTATGCCGGTTTAGATATTTGTAGAAGTATTTGAAGAAATCGTAAGAGGATAAGTTGGATACTGTTTTTTTTTGAATGATGACTTGGATGGTGAGGACGACACAGGAATAAAAGTTAAAGATAAGTGAAATGAGGGAGGGAAAAAGGAGTTAGAGGAGGAAGAGATAAAGTAAGGGGAATGAGGACATAATCAGTGGTAGTTTGATTTTTAATGTTGAGATGATAGAGTGAGAATTAAAAAGACGGAGAAGAATGGAAAGAGTGGAATGGAAGAAAGCCAAATTCGGATGGGAGTATCGGGAAGAAAATATGAGGGTATGACGAAAAATATAGCGTTCGCAAAATACGCTTATACTTAGACTGGATAAGGGTTTGAAATGTCTGCAAGGATAAGTAATTTATTTACTTACTTAGGGCGTTTAAGAGTTTATCCCTACATCAGTCATTTAAAATTTATATGCTGGAGAGAAAGAGAAATTACAACGAAACTAAACGTGTAATCATAATTTTGTGTTTACATATGCTATTAAGTTAAACCAATTATAGAGAATCTATTTTTTTCGAAATATTGGTGGCATAGAAATCTGTGTCCACGACATTGAATGTTACAATAAAATATGGTTGGTTTAAATAAAATGACACGGGCTGATATAAAGTATTATTGAAAAGTTAAATAAAAGGTATTTTAGAATGCTTCTCATGCAGAAGGACTTATTTTATCACTGGGTGATAAATCGTAAAGTATGGCACTTCTTCGAGAGACCACAATAATAAAAGCTGAGAAGCAAAAGGCCGGAATATGCTGAAAACCGAGGGTGAAATAGCAAGATCACGGTGAAAGCGCGCAGAAATAGAGGTGAGTAAAAAACCACACTTTCATTCCCTTTGCTCGCCTTTCACTCCATCCCAACTTTCCCAAACATATCCTCCCTCCCACTTCACAACCATTTTCTATATCCGGTAGAATAAGAGGAAATTTCATTGAACTCATACATATCTGTATCTGCCTGCATGGTACAAAACCACAAACTGTGCGGAGTAAGCAAATGGTAGAGATTAGCTCTAATGAAAGCAGAGAAGGAGCTAAAACAGAGATAGGCATTCTTAGTAGTAAAAAATGAATTAGTAATACTATTTATTACCCCTAAATTCACCAAGAGATTGTGCGGAAGGGGGTATTGGATCACCGGATATTTAACAATTAAGTGGTTTTAACATTTAAGAGCATTTAAGTTCATTTTAAAGTAGTTGGAGTGGTTATATCTAAAACAAATCCTTGGTTTGATAATTCATCATGTTGATAGAAATGGATGTTTGTTTATTAGTTATCTTTCAAAATATTCTCAAAGAAACTTATAAATTTTGAAATACAAAATGTTAAACTTTGATTCGAAACAATTTTACGAATGCCAAATTTATTTTCCATATGCTCGTGCCCGCGCTTAAGATTGTTAGGCATACCACACTAATGGTTTCTTCGGGCTTTGCACTTGTAAAAGAAACTGCATGAGACCAACTTCTTTTTCTGCGTTATGGTATGGGAGAGCGTGAACATATATTATTCAATTTTGTGAGTACATGTAATTAAATATAGGTATTATTTTACTTTTGAATAAATTAATTTACCTATTTAGAGGGAAATATTGTGGTACTTTCAGCCACTGCCAAAGAGCGGGGTCCATGAACAAGCGATTCAAACGTACCTGGAAAGAAAAGAAAATTATCTTACCACAACGTATATTGCAACGGCAAAAATAAAGTGAGTCAAATTTTATTTTCTGTAATCAGGCGACAGGTGGTAGCGCTGTTTGATTACACAATTGGTTAGAAACTAAATAACGTGCCACTAAAATTTTAGGAAACCAATAAAATAACTAAATCCCGCTCTCTAAGAGGGCTCAATTCAGTGAATTGAAAGAATTTTTATTCCTTTGTGGTAACTAAAGATCCAAAGTCAGACCCAGAGATTTTTATACAAACTAGATGACACACTTGTTATCTTCCCTAACAAACAAATGTGAGGCCGGAGAACGTGATCTACTGTCATTTGTAATTGGGACGAAATTCAAAAATTTAAAATGTTTGTGCCAGTAAACGTTTGGTAATATCGTTTGTATTTTCAATTTGCGTAGTATTACACTGAACAGCGATCCTTTTTTAATGTTTCTGAAAATTTAGGATATTAAACAAGTGTTTTTATAATGTTACGGATATGTTTTCTTGCAAAGAGAGAACTAAGGCGAAATAAAAATAAGTATTTTAAAGGTCCAAAATCCCGTAATCACCGAAAAAACTGATATGTTGAACGTTGAAATGATGAAGGAATGAAACTATTAACAGAAAACAGGTGGGGTGGTTCAGACCAAATCTAGTGTTCATAAACCTTCCTGATTTTGAGGAATCTGAGAATCCTTAACGCTCTTTGAGGAAGAAATTCATCAATATAATGTTTTCAAATAAGATTTCGCAGTTGATTAAGCATTAATTATTTAAACCATCATTGATAAGAATTAACTCGATTCATTATAATAGCCCCCGTTTTAATTCGATGGGATTTACAGGTGGCTATGCTTTTGTTTTAGACCCTAAAGTAATACAAACTTGTTTTTTGGGCTCTATATTTCTATTAATTTATTCCGCCGACATAGTAAAAAATACCAATTTTACGACCACTTTCACATAGAACTGAAAACCCGTCGTTAGCAATCACTTCAGTTCGAAATTACCTAAAAGAGTTCTTGGGTAAGATAATAGTACTTGGAGTAAACACAAATTTACTCATAGTATTTCTCCTGTGAATGCATTATTTCAACGCGCATGCTCTTACCTAAATAAAACGAAATGGTTTTAGGCTTTGAGCCTAGTGAGAATTATTTAATCAAATGCCACGGTGGTTTTTTCAACAGTTAATTGGTTTTTTTTCGGATTTAAACGGCTTCCATTTCATTCACGTTGGGCTAATTGAGCCTAGAGGACGATACAAATTGTCTCCTCTTAAGGGACATTTAATTATTCGACCTCTTCCCAGTTCATATCTTTCCTTAATGGCATAAAACAGAGGATGCTTAACATGTACATCCACCTCAACCTCACCATCAATTCCAAGTGTTGGAATATTCAGTTCCTCCGTTGCCAAAAGAAAAATAATTAAATAATAATCCCCCCGGTAAACTATACTGTCCAACTTTATCGGATAATTAAGAATGCATGTTTGCCTCTTACTATTTACGTTGTACTGATGTCCAAGGAAATAGTATCCCTCCAATCTTATCCTGGGCTTAAGAGTAAAATAATACAAATGACTTCAAGGGCAAATTCTTTAAATGCTCTTACGCTCCATTGGTAAACAAACGACTGAAAGTAAGGGTGGGTGATAATGTTGGAATGTATTAAGCTGTGGATTATGTATGTTTTGCACCTATCCTGCGCACGTAATATATGTAACTCCTGTTACGAGGCGTTTCTTTCTTGTATCCGCGCAAGTGCTTCCTCCAGAGACCCATTCTCTCCTCCTTTAACCCATTTAGTTTACTTTCCATTTCCTTCCCACCCCCAACTCCTCCAAGAACGCACCCTTCCATCCACGCCTGCGGGGAACTTTGGACGATGAGGCTAATCGCCAGGATTTATTCTTTCGATTAGGGTCGTCTATCTAGTCTTATCTACCTCACCCCCAGCTAAAAGTCTTTTTTTTATCGCTTTCCTGCTCCTCCCCACCACAAATACCCCCCCACTCTCTCTCTCTTTTTCCCCCTAATATTCCTTCTTTCTCTTCGTCCTCATTCCCTTCGTTCTCCCCTTCCCACTCACGCAAATCCCATCCCCAATCCATTACGTCCGCTTCTATCTTCAACCTTTCACTCATCCCCGAGCTCATTGTTAGGCTCGACCACATTTTCATTTAAAGCGGCCTTTTTTATTATTATCAATACCAATGACACATTTCCGATTATTTTTTAAAGTGGATATTATTTCTTTTTTACTCAAATTTTTCAAGATACATTTATTACCTGATCTATTTCACGCAGTCCTCGAACGAAAGCGACAGTGCTGATTATTCTGACTTGAATTGATTCATCATTTCAATCGGAATTTAAATTTATAGATCAATAAACCTAGACGTTCCCGTCCGTCATCTATTTAATGGAATTTTTCATGTACGGAGCTATCTTAACCTCGATTGTTGAAGTGGATTATTGCCGCGGGTAAAATTATGCCATGAAAATTCATGTTTTTCATGATAACTTTATTGAGATACGTCAGTTTGGGTCGAAGAAATCAAAGATTTCCCTGGAGCTAAGATATTGAGAAATTTCCATGAGCTAAGATGCTGTTATAATTCATTTCTTCGTCTATGTTAAGGACTGCACCTTAAAGGTTAAAATGTGCAATTGAAAATGTAAGAAATTAAACTATTATAGGAATAAATATTTTAAAATGATTAAGTTATTCGTCCTATACGCATCGTAATTCTGAGAGACCATCGTGCGTAAATACGTATCACACGGTTCTTGTTTCCGTGTTTAATAATCGACAATTAAAAATAAAAACTATTTTTTTATAAGAAAATTCAAAATAAAACTTAAAAAAATGAAGATAACTCTTGATATTTAACTTAGATAATCTAGATTAAATGAACTGGCATTTTAAAGAGTTGGTGTATCAGTTTTCCATACTTACATGATAAAATACTTATCTTTTACGCTCAGAACAGGAAACACACAATACTTACCTGCCCAAATACTTTGTAAGAACGAACATTGTAGTTTTTTACCACTTAGTTCACGGAAAATAATTTGCATCATTTTTAGAAATATGCCAGGAAAGATCTACTGATTATGTTATCCACATGTTTTACACTTTATTTCATTTATTTATTTACTGATCTGCAGGAAAAATGAATTTTATTTTGTATTTAATAATAATAATTTTAAGTTTACGGTAGGTTATTCTATATGTATGGGTCCCCCATATTTTCCTACTGTCCTCACCGATTGCATAACGATAAAGGTTATAGTCAGCGACATTGTGTCATAAAAAATTTTTTTTTCTCCATTACGGGTGATATTAATTTTGATTTGTAACGTGCCCTAGTAGAGCAGCATTTTTTTTAATGAGAAGAAAAACTCATGGATGGAAATAACAATTTCATGTTACTCCTACACTTTCGTCTTACGTTACGCCTTTCTCATTTCTTACTGAAGTCTTTTGAGTTTTTGGTGCGAAATATTTTCAGCGTAAGTGTAGCTACGAGGACTAAGACGAGCTAAATAATTCGAGTCTTCATTTTGAACGTAATATGACTAGTGTGGTAACTAAGCTACTAGCGTGATATAATACACCGAATTTTCACTCGCTTTACTGCTGGTTAATACGAGTCGATTGAGTGATAGAGTGTACCTATATATTCACACTATTACGGAAGATCACTAGCATTAAAATAATCTCAATCCGAGTTACCGGCGCTTGTACCTAAGCCACAATGCATATGAGCACATTATCTCTTTTAGCAGAGTTCTGGACTATCTTGCTCAATTTTTACTCAGTATCAGCGTAACTTGTTTACCGTGATTTTCATTTATTGACTGTGCAAATAGATCGACAAACAATGTGCCGCGAAGTTTTCTTAAATTTCATTTTTCTCTTTCCTCTACGGCACGTATTTTATTAATTGTCAGGAAAGATAATGAAAAAATCATTTTTCTATGCATACATTTTTGAGAGCAAACTAGATGTTATATCACTCTCGCTGCATCACTCTTACTGTTCGTTTACTCTGTATAAGACCCGACCGGGAAATTTTAATTCAATTTGAAGGTGGGACACGTGATTTCGCTTTAATAAAATGGAAAACTATGCCTTGATTTCAATTAACTCTGAGTGGGAATCAAATCACCCACTAATTCCAATTTGAATCCCTCCCACATTTTCATTAGTGCCTGAACTCCATACCTTACACTGCCTATTGGTTTCTAGGGCACACCTATTTACAATGAGACAACCGCATTTAAAGGACAGTATATTAGTTTGGAGGACACACGTATTCACAACAGGACAAACGCATAAAAATGGCTGCGTAATAGGGAACATTCATTCTCTGAGCATTACTCAATATCCAATCCTGGGCATATTTTATCCATTCCCCTCTGCATTTTACCATCCTCCTTCTAACCCTTGGCCCTCAACCTATCCCGTGATCATGGCCATCCTCCATCGTCGGCTTATGGCCTTTCAAATCCCTTTCTTTCCCTGCAACTCACTTCACGCGCTTAGCCCTTGTAGTCCAAATATCAATCCTCAACTCTTCGCCTCTCAGAGCCGATTCCGCTCGCATGGGAATCGGGTGGAGCCGTGCCAAGTGGAAGAAGGAGATCTCTCTAAACATCTCCGTAAAACCCCTCTTCGTTCTATCCGCGGAAGATCCAAACAGTTTGCATCGTCCGCCATTAAGTGGGACAGGATGGGTGGAAGGAAGGCTGCGTACGGAGAGGGCGTGCGGAGAGGGAGAGGAGCGGAGGGTGAGGGAGCGGAAGATATCCCGTAGGATGGTCCATCGTCCCTCTCTCTCCTACGGTAACGAAGAGGAGGAGAGGATAGCATGCCCACTACTCTCGCCCCGGATGATGTGCATTGTTTATTTCACGGGAGATGAGAGCTACACCCGCTGCCAGGCAACGGAACGTGTAACTCTCATTGGATCAAAAATAACCCGAGGGCAGTTGGAAGCGTTCGATCTCCGTATTAACAAGCGATAAGATGGAGAGGAATCGCATCAGAAGAGGAACTTCTACGTTTTGAGCCCAATTTTTCTTCTACTGACGGGGCCGAAGGTGTACTCAATTCAGAAAAACTATTTCAAACGGTTGAATCACTTAATTTTACCGTTATGACACGATTGGCGAGAAAATATTTTAAGTAAAATCTTAGTGGAATTCTCCGACGTAATCATATATTGAACGTCCATTTTTAAGAGTAAATTAAAGAGGCGGGAGTAGACACGAAATGTTCCGACTAAGTCATTAATTGGTGCCATTTTTTAAAACAACAAAGCCAAAATTAGCTACACTTCGTGATGAATTCACACAAAATTATTTAATACAACCCGAGTCACCACTAAATTAAATGCAAGGGCACATTCACGTATAATAGGACGGTGAGCCTCTCTTGGGTGAATTTTATGAGTCTTATTAAATCATTTTAAGTAAAACATCACGAAATATACTTTCAACTCTGTAAAGGTGGTATGGTGGTGGATTACAGAATGTATTAAAATTAATAATAACAATAATAATGGCGAATTTACTAAGGAAAATTAGGGCCATAAGATCCACTCTTATTTTTAACAACTTTTTTAAGCATTACAAACATCCATGGAGCAACGCAAGAGTTAAGAGTTTTCGTCTTTGAAGGAGAGAATAATCGGACGTGGCAACAGTTCACCTCGAACTGCAACCACTCAGGCATAAAACCACACTTTCAATGTGGGGACGATTCTTTCATTTTTATAGTTACTACTAGGCCACCTATTTACTTAATGTTTTAAAACTAACACCATAAGTAGTGCGAAGCCCAAGACGAGGCATTATTACTCTGGGCAGAAGAAACTTATGCCTCTCTAGGTAGGTTATTGGATATAGTTCATAACTTTTCATCATTGCGAAAATCATCGAATGATAGGACATAGCTTTCCACTGGACCCTTCTAATGCTATTTCCATCAGAAATACGTATTTTTTCGCTTTCATTCTAACAAATTAATCACAATTAAGTAAGTATCACAATTAGTATTTATTTTCTCCACTGAATTTGCAATTTTTTTTTCTTTGGCAGTAAATAAATACTCCTCCATGTCAGTTAAATAGAAAACTTACCTAACAGGTTTCCCATTGAATGTATTGGCGGTACAGGTAAAAAAATGGAGACTATTTGGAGGCATGAGGAGGCTCCCAAGAAAAGGAACATGAGAAGCCTCAAGAGCAGAGTAGCTCTTAACATGAAACAAGGCATAAATTTCAGACAATCTATTTTTCATGTAAGGAGGTAAATCCACTGGACTGGCGAGCTTCCCGCATATGAAGCCAATGTAAAAAAAGGGGGTTTTTACCCTGAAGAATGATAGGTAAAAGGAAAGTACGGGAAACGGGAGCGCGGTAGCAGCGGGAAAGGAGAATGTAATGAGAGCGATGGTTCTTTGATGCGCGACGTCTTAGGAATCCAGACGGTGAACTATAATTATCTTAGCAGATAACCGAACAACACGGATGAGGTGCTTGAAAAGTAAAAATTTAAAGTATGAACAAAAGAACCGGCGTTCTGCCACATGAATATTAACACACTGAGTAAGGAAAGTCGATTTTTAACTTCATTTCCCGAACGTTCACTTTCGCGATCCTGATTGAATGTAACTTTATTCGTGACAAGTACCCGAAATTGGATGTTAGAGAAATTTTTATTACTCTGAGCCCCGCATTACCTGCCATTTTTTCACCTCTCAATATTTCATGTTTTTATTTTTCGACCTCGTCCCTCTATCCATCCACTTCCTCGTGACTCGACTTCCTTCCCGCTTCAGACCTTTTATACTCTGCTCTCAGGACCAAATACAAGTGCTCTCCCAACTTTTGCTGAAAGCAATAAGAAAATTTGTGCACAGTGTGTGGGAGACAAAGGTAAATGTTTTCTCAGAAGCGGCGTCTTCTCCTTGGAAGAGCATAGCCAATATTGCGTCCCCGTATTCCTACCAAAGGCTAAGCAAACCATAAATTCCCATGACCATCTACATAATTCATTTATTAGGAGAATATTTTTTTTTGTAATTCACGCGTCACTTTGAAGAGATAAGATTATTATTTCAATCTGTTGAGGAAAAAAATAAGCGTAACTAGCTAACAACCTTTTAACGGCACTGGAATTTATTTGCAAAGTTGAAATGGTAAAAAATTCAAATTTGATTGCCGGTGAGCATCATGAAAACACTTTAACCTTTAAGATTTTTTACATCACAACAGAGCACAAAAAATGTTTTTTGTCGAAAAACGTCGCCCACTTTGGACTTCCTCCAACTACGACTTTTTCAAATATTTATCTAATCACTTACGTTTATTTCTTTAATTTAGGCGTACTTGGATGATTAAAAAGTGTTCCAGCACAGAAAACGAAATTATCATTGCGTAATGAAAAAGTGAAACTTCCTCTCTTACGGCCTAAATATGTATCAAAATAGTAAGCCTCCTTAAGACACAAAACAATTTGTGGCATACTGGGTAAATAGTAAAAAACGGCGTTAAAAAACAATTAATACGGAGAGTAACAATTTTAACTGGAGTTACCTGAGAAGAGACTATCATAGAATTAAAATGGATATTTGGTTCACCAGGTGAAGGACGAAATTAGTGTCTAGTTGTCATTAATTTTTAATTGTCAAGAGTTTAAAATTTAATTAAATCTATTTAAAAATAAATTAAAACAAATTTCAGGTACTATGAAGACATATGCTGAAAGTATAGGCGATAATATTGAATTGATTGCCCACATGGTTTAAGACAGCTTTTTGAGAAGCTATTTGACCTAAATAGTTATATTGGTTAGTTCTATCTACAGAATAAAAAGAAATCATCTACTGATTCAATATTAAAGCACCTACGAAAACGTGCGATATAATGGTCGAAAACCCAGTTATGAGCATCGTGCGCATTATATTTAAAAACCAACTATTAAATAATTAATCACTTCCATTCACCAACGGCAGGCAATATGATGATGCTTTTCTTCAGATTTTCTACAATTTTTTTGGATGAATTGTTTTAAAATTTGAACTCTTATTAGCAACAGTATTTTTTTAATTAATACTTGGCCGACTAACCAGTTTTTAAAATTAAATAAAGCGTATTTTTTTGTTCCCCCCATCCCTTCTCTCCGTCGCCATGATGGTGCAGCAAATTCTAGGCTATGAAATCGAATCAGCATCATTTGGAAGGAATGCAACAGATCCACGCCGTCACCGCTACACGTAATTCCGACACAAAACATCGCCATTTCCTCCCATCTCTCGCGGCGAGCAGCGCGACTATCTAGAATCTCGACTCCATCCGCGATTCCATTACCGCTACGCTCGCGTCGTCATCTCACACTCTTTCCGCCTTGAGCGCACTCACACAAACGAAATCATACACCTGGACCACTTCTCTTTCTCATCCGTAGAGTCAAGGGAAAGCACATCCTCACATCTTTCCCACCGTGTGTGTGCACCTGTTGGGCCAGGGGAAGATGTTACTTCAACCCCATGAACCGGGATTCACCGTGCGCAGCAGAATTCTCCCCATTCCAACCTTGATATCTCTTTTGAATGGGGATGAAGAGGGAGGGAAAAAGATGTACTCCTTTTTCTCGCTCGCTCGCTGGTACCCTAGGCGCGATTGCGTGAGTGCCAAACCTGCCAAGCCTCGGCCAGCCGGAGAAACGAGAGTCGTTAGGGAAAACCTGGATGGCATTGTTGGAGTCCAATGTTTCAGATAATGACTAATCAAAAGCTGTAATAAACCAACAGCTGGAAGTCATTTCGTGCGAAAAAAATTCTAAAAATGGCTACCTTTATTTTAAAATGCGTAACTTCAATTTATTTGGCTAGTTACCGAGTTAAGTAACCAGCCTAGGTGTTAATATCAGTGTCTAGAATTTTTCAGTTATACTTTCCTGCATTACTGCCTCTAAATATATTCCCCGAGAAATTGTGCTCACCGTCAATTATAAAAATAAAAAAAACCTATCTTATGATTCAAAGAAGTAATTAGTGATATTTGAACTTCTTTGGGGTGAAGCTTAATGCTTTGCCTGGAACTTATATAAAGAAGGGGTCTTCTACCGCTTAAATTATTATAAGTACGAGTGTTTTTTTAAATTTTAGCCTTTTCCACTACATCTGAGCGAAATCAACTTGAATAAATATTCTAAGAAGGGGAAACAGCTCACGAGTCAATTCATTTAAAGCAATCTCATCACTTAAATGTTGCTTAATAATGTCTCGTGAGTTGTTGAGGATCTTTCTATTAATGATACAATAACAATGGTTTAAGAACGAGTTTTATTACCCCTTTTTAATGGAAATTTTTAAATACACAGTAAACACCATTATAAAACTTACATTACAAATTGTTATTTAACTTAATATGCAATTTGGATTTTTTTGGTATAACGTTAAACGTTGTCTTAAAGAGTGCTTGCCATATAATCACTTTCTAACTTAGAATCTGGTTGAAAATTAGCGTTTGTGTATTATATTTCTTTTTTGTGATAAACATTTAATCGAATCTTCCAATAATTGTAAGTTTAGAAAGAAGTATTATTTTAGTTTCTTTGCAAGCATAGAATGAAATCATTTCCATTGAACTTTATTTAAAAATTGGTATCAAATATTAGTGCATAAAAAAGGAGATTTTACCAAGTTGTGACGGAGCTCTGATAAGAGTTATTTCAGCTAAATAACATCTCAAAACATTATTTATTACTACTCGTTCTTAGATTTGATTAAATATTTGTATTAAAAGGCATTATACTTCCAAGAAGCTCTCATTTTATCTCAGAAACGCTTAAAATTTGATTATAAAGAGTTAAAAGCTATAAAAATTTTAAAATATTTACGAACAAATATTTAGAAAACATAAATCAAAGCCGCACAACATTTGTCGTGCGAGTATACTTGATATCGATTTTGTGTAAAGTATTTTAAACTTCGACACTGATGTGAAGAAAGGAGAATTCTTAAAGAGCTTTAAAGGGAAAGTGTCTGCTAGGGTGTGTGCTTAATAGTACGAAATATTAATGCACATTAAAACTGAAAACTGTAAATTATGTTTAGTAACAATATGAGCCCAAAATTTTCAAATCTTTCTGATCAATATTCCCGATTTTTCCTTTTAAAAATTAACGTGAAATACTGCGGCTTATGCGCTTTTTGGCAAAGTCTAGACCCTCATGTTCTCATCACTGTAAAAAATAATATGAACAAACAAAAATGTTACATTTATCTGTATGAATTTACAGTTGAGATGTGACCTCGAAGGTCGTAATATTTTTTTAAAACTCGATTAACACAAGTTACTTGACTAAGTAAAGAATAAGATAACTTGGGAATTGATCATCATGAAGAACTTTCCCATAAAAGTTTCCATGGGAAAAGACGGAGGATAGTAAATTTGGAGTCCGAGGCGCTTAAACTGCATACACCCCGCGGGTGATTCGACTGGGAATTGTAGAGCGCAGAGGAGAATAAAGGGGGGAGGAATGAATAATTTGGTGAGGATCGTTCCGCGGTCTCTGTGGTGGGATCACTTGTTTGTGGGGGCCTGGAAAGTGAAGGGAGGGGGGAGGGGAGAGGGGGCATACCCGAAAGGTTTTTTTGCCGTGGTCGTTGGCGCACTGGAAAATCGCTTCCGTCGGAGCGGGAAAGAAACGGAGGCCGAGGTTGTGGGATCTATGGGATATTAATGCACCGCGGAAGAGAAAGGAAGGCATTCAGATTTGGAAAATGTTTTCCGGCACGACGCGGATCTTCGGATAAGTGGCTGGCGATGGCCGACTGTTGCTCCGAAAATTAGTCAATTCCAATGCGCGAACTCCCGAATCGAGCAAACGAAGTGCTTCCACGGATCCTCCTCAACGCGGGGAAAATTAATCTTTCTCTCTGGTGTTTAAACCACTGAATTGGATTACTACATCACCCAAGTTTGAAAATCTATCAGGTTTCGACGAAATAATTCGCACCAAATGATTTAATCGTAGACAGTGGAAGGATGCACGGTGTTCCTAGAAGACATGAGTGTAATGAATACTTGTGGTGAAATATTTATTCCTGATTTATTTTATTTTTGCTGGACGAGAAAAGAAGGTTATTTTTTTGCCGTCAAAATAAGTGAATCTTATGATTTTGCATATATTAATAACTTTACTGTAGACCACCAAAGCCAATCTATCAAGCATAACGTGCTTAAGAAACATTTAATCAGAAAATGTGGAATTTTTAAAAACTTCAATCCTTAAAACTCATTAAAGATACCATGAAAATTATTTATTTATTATTTATATTTATTTTATGACTTACTACTTCTTTCAATTTCATCGTGTGAAACCAATCTCCATAATGAATTGAAGTGCGTACAATATCATAGGATACAACGAAAATGGTTATAAAATGTGGAATCAATGTAGGGTATGGAAATAATGAAACAGTAGTGACTCGTATTTTAAAAACTCTCATGAATGCAGTAAGTACCGAAGAAATAATTTCCTAAATATTTTAGTTAGGTCCTTAAGCAAAGCAAGCACTAATAATCAGCGACTTTTTAATACAAGGTAATAAGGGTAATGATAATATAATAAAACTTTACTTGAATAATTTTCAATCCTCTAAATTTGGTGAACACTGTTACAAAAAAGTCCTCAATCCAAAAGTTTATTCTTTATTAGTTATTTAACTAGAAATAGTAAACGCGATATATTATTTTTTTGTGATATCCGTTGGAATTGAGTTTTAATGCTGGTGCACATGCCGAAAAATGGTCATAGAGTTTAAAAAGAGTATTTTATTGATTACTGGATATAATTTGGAATGCTTTTGGAAGAATACAATGGACATTGAAGGACAAATTGAACACTATATCGTGTGAATGAAGGTACGGAAGACTGGAAAAAAGGGACCCGTAAGGAAACAATAGGCCACCGGAAGTACGCTCAATATAGAGTAATTAAGTAAAACTGTTGATGGGCATATTAAATCCGTACCTGAATGAACTCGAGGCGAGCTAGTAATTACAGAGCAGTGAAATTCGGTTTCTCATTTCGCAAATGCACGATAAAAATAAAACAGTAATTGCAGAAGCAGAGAGAGAAATGTGATAACTCATTCATTTTAATTCTGTTACAAAATTAGAACAAACAAGATGAATTAGTGGAATTAATAACACAAGATGAAGTGATTGAATCATTGCAAAATTTCAATCATAAAACTGAAGGTGCTTCTATTATTGTGTAATCCGGGGCCATCGTTAGCTTTAAATCTTCTTTTCTAGATAATCTAATAAGGCCAAACTATAGAATCTTCTCCAAAATGTCATTTCGGCTACCCGTCTTTGTAGCACATAATGTTTTATTTTCTACAATTTACATCGATAACCTATTTTTGTTGCTCAATTTGTTTTATATATATCCCTTTGCTTTCTGAGTTAACCATTGTTCCACAGGACTAGATGTAATGCTTCGATCACTTTTTCCCTATGCCCACATTTTTCATCATATCCTTGTCTTAATTCTTTCCATCCTTACTAATGTAACATCCGAACACTTGCACTGATTCACATTCTCAATCTCTCCGTTCTCGTTTTCTACGTCTTCTCGTTTCCCTCCTATAAATATGCATTTTTTTGTCTGAGTTCACTTCTAACTGTGCTCTCCTTTTCCTACGTATGCAGGCGTATAATTTGGCAATTCCTATTACAAAACTAACGAAAGGCCATCAGCAACAATTCAATAGAGAACCAGATGCTCAAAAACATCATAGTCAGGTGATTTCTACTTTTTGTGGTATGTTACTGAGATGGCTCGCGAGATTGGATCCATTCTTATTTTTAGAGCCGGAAAACCATTTGGATCTTCACTCGAGAAAATTCGCGAATGGTCCGGAGCGTTCGTAACCACCAGAATTCTTCTCCCCGCCCCTTGAACGGTCTTGCGGCTTGCCCTTGGTCGAGTGGAACAAGCTGGTTTCGCGTGAAAATTATCCCCAAGTTCAATATTCATCATATGGAAATCGGGTGGAGTCATCAATTTCGTTAATTTCCCATACTTTGAATCCAAAGCTTGATTAACGCACCGCCCTTATTATGCTAATGCCACGAAGGGGAGGAGGAGAACGAAGTGATTTGAGAATACCACCGTAGGCACACACGAATTTTCCCTCGTTCCCATCCATTCCTAATCTACTCTCGGCTAAGGTACCCAATTACAAAGGTACATTTGTGATATTTTTTGTTGCAGTAGGACCTCGGTTAAGTGTCTCGAGGACATATTTTGAATACATTCCGCTCAAGTCAATTTTGCTGGAGGAGAAAATTATTTCACCATGTATTTCTCATCTAAGATGCTGAGAGAGTCGATCATATTTTATCTCTAGTAGATGAGAGAGAAAATATTACCTACTCCGAGAACGACGAGGTTAGGGTTTTTCCTAGAGACCTTTCCATCTTACGAACCACCTGGGGCGTTGTTCTCCAGATTATTCGCAACCGAAAGCATTGAAAAAATTTGGTAATATTTGCGACAGGAAAAAAAAGAAAATAGTTAGGAAAAAATGAATATTCATGAAAAAATTAATTACCTAACTCAAAATGGGAATCTAAAACCGAAATAGTTCCATTTTTATGCGGTTTCACAACTACATAGCCTAAAAGTAGCAATTCTGTCTTTCTATCGTCACTTCATGTCCCTCTTATTTCCGTTTGTCTACCGGAGTTCATTTGCAAAAAGAAAGGAATAATGGCCATGGATCCTTAGATACGAATCCAACCCCAATTGAATTTTAAACATGTAGGTATTTCAAATGCTGAACGGGCGAAGGCATTCTTAGGCCATCATCACCTGATTTAAGTAAGTTGCCAAACCCTGCTGTTCCAGCGAGCAGCGAGGTCTTACTGCTTATCCGATCCGAAAATATTGCAATCTTTTAGCGTAATTTGGTAAGTAAATTAGCTTAAAGTTGGTGAGTAAAGTATTACTTTCTAGTGTTTACGGGAAAATATAAAATCATATTTACGTACTAATAAAAAAAATTATATATTAATATTTTTCGGTGTGGAAACCCGATCATTGAGATACCAACGACTTAAAAGCTATGGGTCTACAGTTTAATTTTCGGACGCCAAAATATTTTTCATCTTTTAAGAAATTTTATTTTTATGAACAAGTCAACGAGAAAAATGGCTCCTTAAAACCAAAAACTACGCAGCACCTGTGGAGTGTGCCAGCAGTCTAACCAGAAGACACTGATGACGCAGATCAAGCAGACCGGTCCGGTATCAACTGTCAACAGCTGTGGGCGTGAGGGAAGTTCACGGAATCGACCGCAATAGTGCAAAAGAAAAGGTAAGATACCACCACATTAGACTCCCTCTAGAGGAGCCTATTTGATCTAAAAGAGCCGTGAAGTTGATTTAAGTCGAGAGGGGGCGTTATGATCACCATAACAGCAACCCACATCGGTGAAGGGGTGCTTAAATACTGCTTAAATACGCGCGCCGTGATTTGTGCACGAGACCCAGAGAAGCGCGTTTCAATATTCAGGAGATTCGGAGTTCAAAAAATTGTTTTGTCCCCAAAAAATCTCCAGCTGCTCTTGTGCTGTCTGGTTTTCTCGGAACATAATCTTTTTGGGAAGCCTCAGGCGATACGGAAATGAACTGGCTGCATTCCCGAAAATGCTAGATAAATCACATTCCGTAAGACATGGAACCAGAAAAATTGCAACAAAAACTTTCATACTCACCATCAGTTAATGATTAATTACGTTCGTCCATAGCACGAAATATTTAATTTGAACTCGCACAAATTGGTTATTTACATGAAAATGAAGTAAAAATTTTGCGATCACTCAGGAATAAGTTCATTACAAATAGATTATATAACCTTCCAATGGATCGCTTAAATAAAGAAAAACGAGTTTTAATATGGTCTTCCCCATGCGAGTAGGTGAGTTTTCATTTCTCCCTCTGGAATGGGCTTCCATAAAGTTTCCTCCTCACTCATCCATCCGCAAGCTTCTAAATGTACATGTCTTGAGAGTAAATTTAAATTCCGCATCGCAATGAGTACTCTTTCAAAAAGCTTTCACACTAATGATGAACTACATACGTTGCAAGTTTTACCGATTCGCTCGGAACTACATGCCTATTCTCAATTCACATTTTATTGAAATAGCTTCATAGATACTTTTCCCAAAAAATATATATTTTATTATATAACTCACTTCTAAAATATCTGGGCATCTGAAATACCATTACAACCATGTGGTTTTAAGTTGATAAATGTTTTATTGACAATGGATACTTGCCAAGTAATTTTAGCAAAGTAGCTATTGGCACAAAAAAGGTTCTAGAGTATATTTTTTAATCTTTTCTATAAAGGGATAGCATTGATCTTTTATACTGCACCACATTTATATACACTAAAGTACTTTCAGCCACTTAGTACCGAAATTTGTCAGTTTCCGTATGCAATAGCATTTCAAAATGTGCATAATCTAACTAAATTTAGTAGTATAAACTAAATAAATACTAAAATAAATAATATAAAAACTAAACTAATATAAGAATCTAAGATAAACATGGAAGAAAACGTACAATACCGGTGACATAAAACAGCATTATTGAAGATTTTTCATCTCTCATTACCATAGAATGATTTCATACATTGACTTTACATTAAATTATATAAAGTCATTCATTAAAAGTTAGAATTAAATGGTATAGACCATATTTTTCTTTTGCTATTCTCGCATTAAATTACTTAGATCGTTTTACCAATTTATGAACTACATCAAATTATCAGAAAGTAGAACAAGGACTGAGGAAAAGAAAGTGGTACACATAACGAAAGTTTTAGCTCGGTATACCCGGATTTATCACACAGATGCCATATTCCAGTAGCGAAACTAATTATGAATATAAAG
>LYUA01000209.1:679489-699652 GCA_002093875.1 Calopteryx splendens | reverse complement strand
CTATATTCACTTCTGAATACTTTCTGCCTCCCTTGATCCACTGATAAGTTCCCTACCCACTTTTACTCCTACATCTAGTTCTTCTCACGCCTCCCATACCATTTCCTCCGCGTATACATTGAAAAGCACCGGTGATTGCGGAAAACCCTGTATTACCCCTCGACCTACTACTGCCCACCCTATTTCGCCATCTGCTACCCTCACCTGTGCAGTCTGAGACATGTACTGTACTGAATTTTCCTCAAATTTATTTCTTAATGATCGCCAGAAAGACCAATAAATTTATAAATGATTTTTTTTTCGTGGTAATGGTTCCGTATTAATTTTGGTGCATTTATACTCCATAATTAGAAAATGGTGTTGGTTTTGCAAAACAAAACTGGGTGGCTACAGTGGGAACATTCACCATAAAATGTATAGACAACCGTTTTCTATTGCGGCAACTTTAAATGAAATTTAAACATCAATCAGGATTAGAAAATGAAACGTATTCACGCTAATAGGAATAGGACGAGATACTAAAACCAAATGTGCGCATACCGCTTTGCGAAAGGCATAATATGTAATTCACTTCGGAGCGATTGAGAATATTAAATCAAGCGTGCGTTCCCAGGCGTTATTTGTGCTCAGGTACAGGTGCATCGCTGAAAATATCCATGCGCCTTTCCGTTGCTCAATCGGACAGGCAAGTATTAATAACCGATGACAAAAATCGGGCTCATGATTTCAACGAGGGTGGAAGAATTCCAAAATATCTTTGACCAATATGTTGGTGGGGAGGAGCTTATACAAGGGTAGCATACTCATTACCCTCGCGTTTAGCAATTGGAATAAAATGGTAATATATATGCCGTAAGCCGGAAATTTATTCCCCTCACCACTGATACAGCAAACGGTTCATAGAAGTAGGAGGACCTAAAAATAAGGGCACATGCATAATTTTAGGATAATAATTTTAGAATATATATATACATATATATATTTATATTATTATATATATTATATATCATTTCCAAAGATGCCACCGGAATCGGTTTAGTACATTCAAATACCGATGAAGCGTTAAGAAAGGAGCACAGGGAGATTTTGAGATGGGGCGCAGGAGATTTTTAAAGTAGGGTGGCAAGAGAATAACAAGCCAGCCAAGGAGAAAATTCTTTTAGAAAAATATATGATCCTACTTCAGGAGGACAGTGATAAAGGATTATGAGTTTTCCTTTAGAATAATAATCGAAAAATGTGTTGGATAGCCTGAGATCATAAAACTTTCCGGTCTCTTGAGTCCCAAAGAATTGCCCTCATATTTGCTTTGGGGAAAACCCAAGCTTGGCAAGAAGTTGGAACGTTAGTAGTCGGTATCCTTAACTTTTCCAACCGTGTTTGAGCATTGACCGCAGATATTGAATGCACAATATGGCTCCCACGGAAACAGCTATAAATAGCAAAAGGTTTTTGTTAATTAATATTAATATGACTCATGCCTGTACCAAGTAATTTTGAAGCAATAAATAGCTAACTTTGGACTCCTTACCTATTAACAGTTAATTATCCCCTAATTCATTGGGTTGCTCTATGACGCTATAGTTACTCAATAGCTATCCTCGTCAATTTTCCGGCTTAAAATGAACAAGAAATAGAAAGAAGATTCAAAACAAGGATGGATGGAAAGAAGATCCTTAGTCATTGGTTCGCGAAAAACAGAACCTACGACTCTTTTACGCATTATTTTATGATTTGCTGCGATGTGATGAAAAGATTTTCATTCATATTTCCGCATGTCTCCATGAAAGCGAAAGAGACATGCTATTATTCGTTAGTCAGACCACACCTGCAGTATGCTTCGGACATTTGGGAATAAAAAAGATAATAAAGTTGAAGGCAGACTATTTGCCAATTATAGCAATGAGAGGACGCCGAGTGTAAGATACTTGATACAATACTTGAGATGGACATCCTTAGAGGACTATAGAGTCAACGCTAGATATAATTCAATGAAAAGAAACGAATCGTGTGATTTTAAATGCGACACAAAATGAAGTATTCCAGTCCCACAAAACTTGGAAGTCAAAACGATGACGAAGAATTTGTTATTCCCTCGCATGAATCACGATCACGAAAAAAGAAGAGGAAAACGCTACTAAAAAAATCTATGCAGGATCTGATGTTTTCCCGGCGTAAGATTCTAGTGAAGTCTTCGCGAGTTTACCACCGGGTCATCATTTCAGCAGCCGACGTTATGAAGCCCAGGTTTGCCATCATCCCCAGGGCGTTGATACTCGGTCATCGTTTTTACCGTCCTTATATATCCTCAGCTTAGGCTTACGTTGCTGAATTGATTGACTGTTTCCCATGTTTTCTTCCTCCTGCTCGCCGCATTTATTTCACGAAGCATTAGCTTCCACGATTGGCTGAGAGCATATCCTGTATTTCGGTTGACGTATCTTTCTTCAAATCTAACTTCTATGGCCTCCTTTGTCAAAGAGTTTCTGTATCCGTTAGCTCTGCCATTCAGTTTAGCGTCATCAAAGAAGATACAATGGTTCAGGCTGAGACTCTGCTCCCAAGTGGGTGATTTCTCGGGGTATCTCAGTCTGACTCATCTTCTGCGCTTCTTAATTCGCGTTTCTGTTGTCTGACCATTTCCTCCGACGTGTTCTTCCCGAATTCACACGGAATGCGATAAACTTCCGGAATCTTGTGTCACAAGTGGTCCTTCACTCGGACGACTTGGCTTCTCGGTTTTCCCTAAGACTTGTGGATTTTCTCTATTTTGTGTTTTCTTGACACCCTCCAAACTTTTCCCCCGATGGTGGAAATCAGAAGTGACCTGAGCCCTGAGTGGAGGAAATACGTCGGTCGTTTAAAAAAAAAGAGTTGGATACAAAAATATTATTCGGATAATTAGTTGGCCAACAGTTTATGTTACTTTGTTAGCTAAATTCTGTGGTACAAATTCCATTTATTTGACTCCAGCCGTTGCAAGTTGAAAGGTGCGCGTTCACTTCGCCAACGGCAACATTGGAGGATGGATGCAATACCTTGCCTATGGAGCCATGGCCAATGCCTTATGGAGAATTTGCTCTTCCCTACGGGGCAGCAAGAAGATGGTTTTAAAATGTTTCAAGAGGAGGGACATTTAATTTCAAAGGAAGTTGGGAGAAGAGAGAATATCGTTCAATATCGATGAGAGCATTATCAGGATTATTTAAAATTTGATTGGGTGCCTCCCGCACGTTGGTATTAGAAATATTGCGCATGAGAAGTGTTTGTGAGCGATGGGTTCCGAGACGGCTCGAACAACGAACAACAGGACGTTTTTTCGCAGTTGAGGTTGATGTTACGGAAAGGGTATAGACCAGACCTAGACAGACTTTCCTGTTCCCCAATGGGAAGAACCTTCGTGAAAAGCGTGTTTTATCATCAGAATAGTGGTAAAGGCTTTTATTATGATTTTGAAGGAGCATAAAAAAATGGATTCCAGCATGCCTTCAACTACTGGAAAATAGGAGGGGTAAGTGATTTGCATCCAATGGCAACTACTTGGAAAAGAACTATGAAAATGTGGAGGATGAGTAAAGGTGTGCTGTTTAATAAAACCATGAACATTCCTTATCAGACAGCTTCGTTTTAGGATGGCTAAGATGATGATCCAGAATCAACGCCCTGTGGAAAATAGTGGAGTGGGCCATTGAAACGTCAGGAGCTGAAATCCTGACCCGGTGGAAAACCAATATTTACTTCATTAGCAACATTTATAACCCTTTCCCTAGCATTTAACTAACGCCTGGTGTCCTAACCCCCCCCCCTGCCACATTTCCTTAAGGAAGTTTGAGGGGCATTATGGTTTGAAGTTCTACATTTCCTTTGCCAATTAAAAAAAATATAGGCACCAGGAATTTACCCATTTTGCAAAATATTCACAGATTCTACCCTCTTTGAAAACACAATCAACAATTCAAGACTTTCAACCAGGTATGGAGGCATTGGAATAGAGATTTGCCAAATTGGAGGCATTGGAATTATTATTTGGCAAATATTCATTACTCCCGTTTACGTTTTAGAATTCAGCATCAAGTAAGTAGGTATATTAAACCCCATATGTATCTCCAATTTAATACTTAGGTAACAACTCATGTACTCACTCAAGTTAATGGGCACTGATAGTGTAGAAGAACTCAGTCTCACATACCTGGAGAGAGAAAACATTATTTATTAATAAAATATTTCATTAAATTTTCACTTTCACAAATAATGCACCGACAAATATTTACGAAAACTCCAATTCAAATTATTAAGTGCATAAACTGTTCGAATATAAACTATTTATCTTTCCATAAAGAAAAATATCAAATATATATTACCACGAGTTTTTTTAATGATGCTAATTTCTTTAGCGCATTAGAAGAGGCTAACTCAACGTTGAATAGAATTGAGATGTTACAACAAGACAATTTAATAAAATATTGATTGCTACAGCTTAAATTCGCTAAAATATGGGTGCCATGATTGTACAAAGCTGACAGTAACAGCGAGAGAAAAATAAATCCGACATAAAAATATTAATTAAGCAGTTGGCGGTTCATTTGAGTTGGTGCTTGCTAGCACCAAATTTCTTTAAGTTGACTACCACCATAGGGTATATGTTGGGCATGTCGGATTTCCAATTAGGTACCATTTGAGCATGAGCCTTGCTTTAGTTTAGTAAACGATCAATTACTTGATTTAGATGGTGCGGTTTAGCTATACCCATCAATGTTCTATTTTAATAACTGAATAAGTACACAATGAATATTTTCACAGCAAAATTTATTTTGGTACCGGTTTCATATTCTTACTACTCAGCTAACCTGAGTCAAGAATGGAACTTCCAAATTTTTTTAAATGGCACATGAGAGGCAAACCGTATGCTTCAAAACGTCTTAAATGTAATCCTCAAACTGCTTGAGGTGAAATGATCTAAGTCATTATTTTTAGCCTTTCAAAATAAAAACGTATTGAAACTCACGGGAAAGTTGTTAACTACAGGGTATAACCAATTCCAAGCTAAAAAATGCAATGGAATAGCCCATAACAAGTCCAATCAGAGGGTCACTCCCAAGAAAACTTCAGAAATTTGCAAAATATTTTGCTATAAAAGTAATATTTTTTTAGTTTTAATGATACAAACTATCACAAATCCCTAGTTACACTTCACGGCAACCCATGATATTATGGATGATTAGGGAACACAGGGATTATTATCCAAACTTTTCTACTTTATGAGTGTGGGAACTATCAGTTGCAGTTTACATTTTCTTTTATGTAACGATTCACAGTTCAGGCGTGAATACATTGCTGGTATATTTTTCGTGTAATGATTTCAAAGACAACGAATTTTGGATTTGGACCCTTTTGTTTTCTCAAGCGATTGCTTTCTTGGAACCCATGAATGGACGTGCGCTCCAAATAAGACCTAGGAATTAAGGGATTATGGCGGGTGTTACGAGAAAAGGGTGCCGTCGACGCTGGAATCAAACTACCCGGGTACGAGGGAATGCATCATGCCTGCAGGTTAAGCCCGGGATTGCGGTCTAAGGTATTGACGCGCCGGCAGCGGGCGGTGTCGAGTCTGAGCCTCGTGGGATTTCAACTCATGATTATGACTTATGATCGGTTGGAGTCCTTCTCCTTAGAAGCACCATTCCGAGCTGAGACGTTTTAAAATTACCAACAGGCCCGCAAAGCCCTAATACCGAACCGGAGGTGGTCTTAAAATAAGTTAATCCTCTTGCCACTCATTTACAACAAAATTAAACGAAGACTCCAGTTCGACGGGAAGAAAATATTCAACATTTTTCCTTTTCCTTGCAATAAGCATACTAAAATAATCGAACTAACGTTCAAATTTTTTCTTCCCTGCTTTTCATTAGATTCTTTTTTCGCAATACTTTACCATTTGACCTGAAAGGAGAGGTAAGCGTAGCCGAAGCTCTTAAGGTCCCCGCAAAGTCAAACAAGATGACTGCGTTATATTCCGTGGATGCAAGTCGTAATTATAGATTTAGAGAAACTATTTCCTATTTTATATATTTGCAGAAAAAATTTCCTATTACTGCAATGTAAAAATAAATAAAGTATGCTCAGTAGCAACCAGTATCGCTAGCAGTAAACGTGTCATGACGCATCTACTCCTTTGGTCTTGTGATATCCTTTCGCCGGCGAGCAAACAGACTGAAAGAGCTCCCAGGTTTTTAACGCACAAGGCTATTGCCCCAATTCACGAGGGCCTGGTTACTAATGCAATATTTAATAATTAAATCTTTGTTTATATTTTAATCCAGCCAGTCAGGAGCATCACTTTTGTTCTATAGTTTGTACCTGCACTTGGTGAAATTTATTCGCCATATGAATTAAAAATACTTTGTAATATTCCACGTAAAGCTTTAGTGAGAGGGACTGACCTTTGTAAGTGTCTTTGAGGTTTTTTATTATTAACCCTTAGCCCAAGTGATGCTAGCTTGAAATGCTTGCCTTTAATGATAGCTCTTTAGAAAAACCTAAAAATTACACAAAGACTTTGAAATCGGCCGAGCCTTTTTGTTGAAAACTAGTGGTGAATTAAAAAGTTTGTTTAAATTACACTGTGACCCTTTTACTCACAAAAAGTAGGTATGGGGTTCTAAAATGAAAACTAATAGGACGCTGTTTAAAATAAGTTTGACAATTATTAAGCACTTTTTGATTTGGCGATACACATGAAAAGTCCCTTCAACGATCAATGCTAACGATAACGGGAATTATATGGTCTGTTTATGTTGTGTCAGCAACCGTATATCGTGAGCTTCCGTAACACTCCATCCAACGGACTTCATTTTACGCATTTAACTTGGAGTAAAATTCAGTTTTTTTCGATGTTCCTAAATAAACGTTAGTAACACAAATTGAAAAAAAGCGTTTTTTTAAGCACTTATTGCCGACTTGATATCGTGATTCATGGAAAAATAAATAATCCAGGCACGTCGAAACATAAGAAAATCAGTTAGCCGATGAGTTATTAATTAGAAAAATTATATCTCTCAAATGTTGTCATATAAGTTAAGTCGTCCGAGACCTAAAAATGATTACCTATGTATTCTATGCAATCGAAGAGGTTTTGAGTGACCACTGGGTAAACTTATTTAGAATTATTATAGGAAAATTCTCGATATGCAGTGAGTGTAATTCTCAAATGCTATTTTAAAAAAATTATATACCTTGAAAACAAAATTAATACTCAATTTTTTTCATATTTTATCAAATTAGATGCTTTCTAAGTTACAACTCGAGCGTTCGAACTAAGATTGTTAGATCTCAAATTCGTAGGCATACCTTTAATAATTTAGGCATGCCTTTAATAATTTAAAAACTCTTTTTAAATGAAACCCATGTTCCAAACCCTTCAAAACTTACAAACTCGTGTTTTTTTTCAATTACATGATCATAAAACAGGAGAAGCCAAGGAGGTTTATGGCTTTCCCCTTCCTTTCAGCTAGCGAGGGTGCTCCCATTAACAATGGTAGGTTAAGCCCATCGATTCCCAAAGGTATCACATCCATCACCTAACGTGGTGCATGCTTCCAAAGGCTCGAAGATATTCATAGACAACGAGAACGACGTTAATTGGATTCACATTGGAATGGTGACTAGTTTACTTGTGTCCGAACATAGGCTAAACTCCTAGAGCATACCATTGTGTAAGCCTATGTCTTGACATTCCTTGAGAACCAAATATTTTATATGTAACAACCAAAACGCATTTATAAAAAAACATAAGGAGAATCACAACTGGGCATTTCCATTCAAGACATTTTAAAGACCTAAAATAATAACATGCAGGTGTACGCGATATTTTTGGACTTTAAAAAAATATTTCAACCAGGTCCCGAACTCAAAACTACAATTTTATCTAAAACGGTAAAAATGAAAATACAATTCAATGGATCTAGGAGTTTTTAACCGTTCGCATATTCAAAGAGTAAAATTAGACGGCTCGGGCTCCCTCCTCCTCGCGGCTATGTAAAGTGAATTTGGGCGTCCCTCAGGGTAACTTTAAAGGAAAATGATTGTTTTTCGATGACTCAACACAGATTTAGATTATTGAATTGATACCAACCAAGTGTGATTTTTTAATGCGACATAAAGGAACCAATCCAAGTTCCCACAGTAAATTGTTCAGTTGCAAAAATGATGATAAAATTATGTAAGAGTTTTCACTCTAACGATCCAACACATGGAGAGGAAAACGCTAAAAATTACACCTATGCCACATTTTTACAAGGTGACAGGTCTATAAAAGCCAGTTACGTCACCTTTGGGATTTCTGCAGGACAATAGTAAAAATTTTCGGAACCATACATTTACGATAATGTGTGTTCTACTGCTACTGTGACTAGAATTAATCATTTCACGTTACTCGTTCGATAATTTCGGACTTTTGTATTGACATGAGCTCACAGATCGGGAATCTTACCAAAATCTTACTGATTGCGGACGCAGCTTTTATGTCTTAAAGATCATACCCGTACTTCTCAACCTATTCTCAATAGTGCGACGTTTTAGGTTTAGTTGCCGTAGGAGCGTAACCACGGACAAACCCGGATGGATCATAATCCTAAATTGCCGACTCTGTTGCATCGGCTCTCCTGTTTCGAATATATTTAACAGATTTCCTCCTTCGGGAGACTCGTATGCTAATCCTGAACGCGCAGATGGTGCCCGCACGCGCATTCTATGAATCGGCGAAAGTAAACAACAGTTCGGCTCGTCGAATCCACGTTTGTGCTCGCGAGGGTGTATGATGACAGCTGAGGCAGCTCGCTCCCTTGAGGATTCATGTCGTTCGGCCTTCAGAATTCGATTACATACGACTTGAGCTTTGACCTCGCCGAGCTTTCGAAAATGTTACTTCAGTTTGGCGCATCACGAAGGATAGTGTACACTTCGTGGTGGATCTCGCACCATGGCGCTGCGTTGGACTCACAAACACCGTGGCGGCCTTGGCCGATCGGTATACGGAGGCACCTGCGCCGAAGTAAGAGATGCATTCACCCTCGGCTCGCTCACCATCGACGGGGATATGGTGGGGTGTCCTCAGAATTATATCGAGTTGGCTACGAATGGCGTCTAGCGATTAGATAATTTTTATAATTCAATTATTTATTTTCATTTTCGCAAGGGAAATAATTGGGGAAAAAGGCCCTGCTGAACGGCATTAAAGGGAGGAGAAAGCATGTGAGGTCGAAGAATGGTATGTTGTAGTGTAGTGTGGTACGTTCATCAGTGTTATGTTAGCGATGCATAGTGGAAAACTTACCCTAAACCAGTTGAGTGTCGTTTAAAAATGACAAAAAGAACAGTACAGAGTCCTTTGAAATTGTATGCAATAGGAAAATGGGGCCGTTCACTTAGTCTAGAATTTTCAATTTTACTCACAATTGTAGTAGATAGACAAAAAAAATATATTAAGTAAAATATTTTTCTTTGCATTCAACCACTATTGTAGAATGAAAATGAGAATACTCAAAAGTACCCCCCACCCTGTTATAGTTTCAACGTCATCCCGGTTCGGTTCAACCCATGCCTCTTTCAAAATAGTCCGTAAGTACCGTTGTGATTGAATAGAAGCAACTTGTGACGCAATTTTTTAAGGTCCACCCCTTTTTCAACGAAATACTTTAGTACTTCCATGTTTATCCTCCTTTAACTCGAAAACTAGGCGACAAATTGAAGAATGGAAAAGTACTGGTATTTTTGTTTTTTTTAACCATAACTGAAGCGAAAATTATGCAAATATGCCCGTTCTTAGAATATTTGGGATATCACATTGGACAGACGTCTCTCAAATCACTTTGAGAGTGCCATAAATATTCAAGTAAACGTTCTGCCATCAATCCAAAAGTGTTTACCAAAATACTTTGGCCCTGCCATAAGGAGAAACGGCGTTTAAGAAACTCGCAGAACAGAGGAAAATCAGCGGAAAAAAACCAAAGGCCGCCAAAAAATTGGAATATCTGAATCATATCAAAAACCTCACTAACATGTCAGGTGCTAGAATAATTGAGAAGACATAATGGAGAGGCATTGCGTTAAGTGGCTGCACCGTAACTCACGACGCTCGACGTTGAACTATAACTTAAGATTGATATTTCAAAAAATCGTTTTTCAAAGCCAACAAATTTCAGCCTCAAGGGTGCAAAGTTGTTGGCCATGATACTGACCACTCGCGTGATTATTTACACCCACTATAATTTGTTCCCACTTATTCTGATTATTATCATAGCTTTCGTACTTCATGAGAGTCACATTACTTTCAACTATCTATGATTCATCCTCGTACATTGACTGTTCACCTACCCCCTGCTACATCCCCTCGTGGCGATTTGCAGGGTAAGATATAGACTATATAATATAAACTTTTCTTAAACCCAACATTGACTACAAACCCTTGACTAATTGCTTTACTATTGGACTAAAACGTAGGCGACGTCCGGACAATGGGTCGCGTTTCACAGGACAACTTCCTTCATTTCTCTCCAGCTTGTTGTCCGATGTAAAGGAAATATCCAAAAATCGCAGCTCGTCAAATGGTATAATACTGGCATAAAATAGGCGCGATAAGCATACGATAATTGGAACTAACCTGACGTAAGTTCACGTTTTGTCATCAGGGTACAGTTACTGTTTCACTTGTGAATTATATGAGCAATTTGGTAAACGATTAGGCGTGTGACGTGCCAAATTGGGAGTTTGAAAATAATTTTCGCTTTCGTTTCGCTTTCCATCACTAAGGCCATGTGGGGGAACTCCACGAGGCACACATAGTGCGTGACGAGGAGAAACCGCGACGCAAGAACGCAGTTGCGTATTTCGAAATTTTATAACATAAAAACAGTCATGCTAATTCTTTAATGTTACTCTTAAATTATTAATCCAGGGATAAATATACGAGAGCGTTTGATAAAACTTCCCATTTTCAGAAAAACGTAAAACGTTTTAGTGCATCGGAATCAACGGTCTCCCCTTCCTCATCCTTCCTCCTCTTTCCTCTTCCTCTTGCTCCATGGCTTGTCGGTGTGTTCAATTCATCCGAAGTGTGACGGAGACACTCTTCAGACCATTCTATTGTTCTACCAACGGTTTTTATTGGCTTGCATCTACTCTGATGACACAACAGTAATTTCCAGCTTCGGAAAAACATTGAATGCCACTCGCTTTGTAAACATTTACTTCCAAAACGCAACGGTGTGTGGGTGTAAATTTACGCTTACACAATCGCTTTTTTTTCTAATATCCTGCAATCTCGAAAACAAGAACTTGAGTACACTCCAATGAGGCATGTGGACGTTGAATATGACCAACATTTCAACTCAAAACGAAATTGTAGAAGCTTGACGGCACAACATTATCCGTCCATTAATTTCCATGTCAGGTGATTACCATCCAGTTTTGCACTCCAAGGCACCAGGACTGATTCATTAGGGTCTTAAACTTTTTTCATAACACTGAATAACTTATTAATTTCTCGTCAAAATGTCTCACAAACCTCAGAGTTTTATTCGTACATTTTTCACTCCTTAATGAACACTTAATGCGATATGCTCCAAGAAATCTTTTGCATGCCCTAAATGCGACGGATATTTTGTGAGAAAATCTGCCTCTTCCACAATTTCCTGATATATCTTCCCTCATGAGTTCCAAAGAATCCAACATTTTTTTAGACGGAACTGTATTGTGTGCACTGTAATCCTCATTAAATTTTAAGAGCTAAAGAGAAACTCACAAGGAATCGAATTTCCAATTATATGCTAATCAATTTCATCTCTCATAAATTGTATTTTGTCATTTAATTTACCCAATAATGTCATTCCTGAGTACTCACTATTTAATTCATTGACCCACCTCTTTAGGTCAATACTAAATCGTGTGAAAGTAACCGCCAAGTACCAAATTCGATATTTTTCTTTCGATAACCAATTTCTTGGCAAATAACTTCATACCGCTATTCACGGGAGAATTTGTGTAATTATTACATACTAGCGACAGTTAGTACCCAATCCTTATTCTTTTCCTTGAGAACAGCCGGAAGTCATTTTACGCCTAATACAGGGAAAAACCAGGTAGAGTTACGAGACGAGATATGTGGAAGAATTAATTAGATTTATCAAACATTTTTTTTACAGCTTGACCCAAGTGGAACAGAAATAAACTTTTCTTCTTTATTGCACATGCCTAGTTTCTGCTATAATTGCTTTCAATGTAAATTAAAACTAGCATTATTCTGGTATTGAACTCTTTTTGGTTAACTTATTTTTAAATGTCAATAACTAGCCATCACTGAGTCCCGCGGATGGTACTTCAAAATGGTATCCATTTCAATGTATGCAAGATGGAGACATTTTTCGTCTAAATCCCTGGTCACGGATGCATGAAAAAACTATATTAAAACAAAATTCACCCATAACCACTTTCAGTCACAAAATACAGCCTTTATATTCCTCATGCCACTGCAGCAACTCTACCTTAACCCTGTCGTACATCCCAATTTATTCCGTGGACGCAACGATTAACTATACGTATCCAGTTTTCAAATTGAAGTGAGCCTTTGGCTTCGAAAATCCGACGGACAAATATCACGCCAGGTTAAACCCACGCCATTGCGGAATGTAATATTTCCGCAATGAAAACACGAATGAAATGCAGATGGGTGACAAAATAAGAAACACTTTATTCGCCAAAATTGCTTTTCCCGACGGAAGAGCGTCTGGCTCGGCGTGCCGTCAACTGGCGGATTCACCCGGATGGTTCCGGAAGATAATTCTATTTCGCTTCAGGACATCCAAAGGGAGAGTCGATTCAATTCAGTGCTCCATAAACCTATCCTTGGTGATCTTCGTACAAAGGTGATGAAATATTAGGACGGGAGAATGCTGAAAACGGTAGCGTAAAACAATTTAACGATTAGACCAAAGGACAGGTGTATCATTTTCTTGTTTTGAAGAGGCTTAAGGAAAGTGGTCAACTTGAATGCAATTAACTTCCAAAAATGGCTATTTAGGCACAATGGATGTACTCCGCAAGTTAGCCTCGTGGATACGAAGGAGAGAGAATAATTGAGAGAGTCGTGTGATATTTTAATTAGGATAATAAGTGGTCTCCTGAGGTCTTCGCGGTCTTTCCCATTTCAAAATGAACTCACCCAATGCAGAGAGACGAATTCTCATTCCCGATAACACGACGGTCCCACAGAATAACTTGGTCACACAAACACATACAAAAGAAGTCATTCTCTTTTTCTCTCCGTAGGAAAAAAAATATATATCGATAGGACCCGCTTCAGTCCCCCTCGAACGTCTGAATTGATTTTATTCCTTATCTTCCTTCTCAAGCGATTCTGATTTCAAATTCCTTGGCACACCTGGGTTGTTAGCATCTCAATGGATTCCGATGTCACCCTTTTGATCTCAAGATCTGTCCCTGCTGAAGGTTTTAAGAGTTTCCCCTGGCCAAGGTTTTCATAAAATTAAAAAAAAGAATCGCTTTTTTATTATTTAAATGTATATGCACCTGCGTAATTTAACCAATCGATAAAATAATTTCAAACAAAATTTGATGATACCGGATCTTATTAAAAGACTTAATTGCTACACCAAATTCTATTAAGAAGAATTATCATTTAATCCTGATACAGAATGCTCTGCTTAAAGAATCTATTAATTAGCCTTTCGGAAAAAATAATTACCCATAATTGTTAAAACCAAGTTGAAATAATTCTAAATTAAAATCGTAGTTGAAACACCAAAGAAACTTCTCAGCAAGTTAAAATTTTACTCTGGGCGTATTAAATTATTGATGGGAAAAAGTCAATTTGAACGGAATAGAGGTCATTAGACATCAAACTTATCAATTAATCTACGACGCTGTATTTTGAAACTTAATGAATTGAGCATATCATCATCTAAGAGGACGAATTAGCAATATGCATTGCTTGAGATCGAGCGGCACCCGAAAGAATAGAATAGAAGATATGTGCCTCACCAGGTATTCCTAAATTCTAAGTGGATTTCCAATACGCATTTAGGTCAATTCCATCCAGAATTGTAATTGGACTTCAGTTTTCCAATAAGTAACGGAAAAAGAGTAAAGAGGCTCTGTAATATAATTTTTTATTAAACTGCACTGAAAAAACATACTTCATAAAGAGTACTAATTCACGTGGTAGAAAAGGCAAAACAAAAGACAAGTATTTATTCATCAAGGAAATACTGCTTATATGTTATCTAGGAAAAAAAACCCTGACGATGCGAAATGGCAAATTCCACCTTTCTTCGGTGAAATCGAAGTATAAACCTTGCTAGAGTGTAAAATAAAGGAAAATCATTTCGTAGGAAGACATACATTGCTCTCCTATCCGAAAACCTTGCTATTTGTCTGCCTCGTTTTCAGCCTGATTGCCAAAAGTAGATAAAATGCTAAATTCTAAAATGCACGCCTATTTCAGCGGAATATTAATTATAATTATTCAGCTCATATTTATAAGATCCTCGCTCCGTACTTCACGTCCTGCGCCATCGATTTCATTTAACCGAAGTAGGTACAGCCATGAATTTGCAACTACGGGATGACCGGTCTCGGTAGACTTCGCTAAGGTGCATACATGCGCGGTACTACCCATAGTAGTCGAGAATTAAAATATTTCACCCAAACCAGTAGCAATACGAACTTCTCCCAATTAATAGATTGGCTTGAATTTCGGCTGCCAATTTACCCAGTTTCACCTTCGTGAGTGGACGTGATTTTTAGTTTTTGTTGTTTTCGTTACACCGAGCTCTTCTCTGTCGGTGAAATGCCTTCCACTGAAGGTTTACAGATTTATTTCAGGGCCATCACCGTGCTCACAAGGTTTATCAGATGTTCTGACTCTGGAGAGAAGGTTTTGATCACATGGAACTGTTGCTTGTAGCTTGCATATCTCAGCCTGATGGACCAGGGACAAACTTCGCTGCAATTCGTCTCATGTTAAGTACGTTCACTTTTACGCGTTGACATGCTCCGTATGACAGTCCAACCCTATCACAAAAGTCAGATATTGTCTACATTCGGTCTCAAGAGTTACTTCACGAACTTCCCCGATCGTTTCTGGAGTTGTGTATGATGACAGTCGGTCCAAACATTTGTCATCCTTCACATACTTCCGGTTATCTGAAAAACGCTTTGACCACTCAAATGTTCTTGTTTTGTTTTAGCCTCCTTTAGAATTCGGCGGGACCCAGAAGCAGCTTTCTTGAGCTTGAAGCAAAACTTAATGCAAATAAAATCAACTCCACATCAACCATTTCGAAATTCGTACACAAAGAGGAACACGGTGTAATGAAAACTAAAAGAACACGTGCACTGATGAAGATGCCACTTGCTAGACTGGCAGTTTAAATACACTCAAGGAGCTATCTATCGGCAGAGGTTTGTACTGCTAATGGGTTGGAATATTCAAATACTTGGCAATTTTGGATAGTACCTCGTATAGCATCGTTAGGAACTTCAAAAATGAATAACTACTTTGATAAAGGGAGATCATTTCCGTGATTTAAATAAAAACATAACAGTGGTGGAGATATCCGCTAAGTTCTATGGTTTAACTTTAATCATAGTCAAATTCAAAATATTTCAGCAACAAAAATTGAAATGTTAATTTGAGTTTGAGTTTTTATTAAATATTTATTAATAATTTGGTGAAATTATTAATTTTAAACAAAATCTTAGCCTGTACGAAGAAAGCACTCCAAAGAATTCCAATGTTTAGTTTTATGTGTTTATTTCATTTGCTGAGGACTAGAGCTTACTTGGTGATATTTTTATATCTGCTATTTTTATCGCAATATTTATCTCCGTTTCTTATGTCCCTCATTCTTTCGGTGGCGACTACGAAACCCTTACTTAATGGTCCCATGTTTTACGCATCAAAAACGGAAACCTACGAGAGTGAGTAAATAAACTATTACAGCCACCGGGCGTCTTCCAGACCAGCATTTCTCGTAAGTTTTAAATTTCCATACAGATATAAGGAATATATATATAAAGGAGTCATGGTTTTCCAGTGGAAGAACGCTAGGCCGGAGTTATGAGTTTTTGATGGACAAAACTTCTACACTAACGTCTAAGCACTTTATACTACAATTAACCTTACTTCAACTCCGTACACTTTCTGTGACCCTTCATTCCGTTCGATATGATTATTCTTTTCCTCCCTGTTCCTCAATTACTCAACATACTCCCCTCTACAATTGTCTTCAACACACTCCATTGCCCCTCAATTCATTCTGAATGCAATTTCCCAGCCACATTTGAGTTTCTATCAACAAATTTATTTCTTCCGCCAAAAGCGCTCACGCTAAGCACTAAGCAACAATGAAATGAATACTCACAACAGTTAAATCCATTTACATCTCATATCACTAAAGAAAGATCAACCAGTGTGATAAAAGCCTCTGGTAGAAATGTCATTTATACGTACCAATCAATGACAAATAGAAGGTTATCATAGTTAAAAATTAGGTCAAGTTTAGGATGAGACCACAGTAATCAACCCGAAGGTTTGATAGATCGGCGTAGAGGTGTGAAATTCAGACATCTGGGGGTAGTGGGGGGAGTTCCTTTCCATGAGCCACCTAAGGTTTTACTGGAAGATATGGTACCCGAAAAATCACACAGCTTGGGTGAAGTTGAGGGAACCAAGAAGCGCCACCCGGAATTGAAACCGGGCCCTTCGGTTAGTAGCCCAGCACTCTACTCACAGGAGAACCACGCCCGAACTTCAGGAAGAGTAATTTAAAAAATGATCGACGTTGTCATCAAAAGGCAATAACTAATTAGGGAACATTAGTCTTCAACCAATTTGTCACATTTATAGACAAGGGTAGAGCCTAGTGTTAGAAACCGCAGGCAGGCATGGAAACCCTAAAATTCAAATATTATACTCACAAACTTTCAACCTAAGGACCAGCATTAATAATATTATTTAATTAAGTATTAAGGATAAGCTCTACTTATCTCACCATTGGCTTCTGGAATAGTACTAGTACACCGAATATCACCCTAAGTAGTTTAGGGGGAAAAGGAGAATTATTTGAGTGCGCAAGAATGTGTAATAAATTTTAGAAAGAGTTCAAAACCTACCCTTAACGTTAATTAAATATTATCTGCGTGAAGATGCATGAAAATATACAATCACATCCTGAGCCACTTACGTGCAGAACCAAAGGATAGGGAGTCACGTGAAGCCTCAGTCCATCTCTACCCTCTCAGACAATAGGATAATATAGTTACAAGAATAGCTGATTCAGGAATCCATTTACCCATCCATTCCAGAAGGGCACTAAATTTGAGAAACTCCCTCTCTTTTTCTGATTTATTTGAATAGAAGATTGCGTACCCTAAAGAGGAAAAACAAAACCTCTGACTAGATATGGCCGATAAGAGAGTTGTAAACGTACATATGGAGAATAAATCTTTAAATTGCGTGGGAAACGTATTTTTAGGGCTGGATAGAGCATAGAAGAATACAAATCCCAGCAGAAAGCATCTGGAACGTGAGTGGGTTATTCATTTCCCATGATTTTCTAGCGGGGCATTCTATTCTCCCCCAGGGGACGGAAATGAGTCTTGAAAATTTTTGAAAGCCAAGATAGAGATCCTCTGATAAAGTGTAGGCTCACCATGAGCACAAAAGTAGTGTTATATGTGTAAGCATAAAATCGTATTTTCAGATCAACCCACAGCTTCATCAAGTTAGGTTGGCTATTCGTCGAAAGTAAATGTGTATTACCTACTACTGTTCTTTTTCGTTCCGCAGATCGCAGGTATTCATCATAACATTGGTTTTACTTTCTCCTGGCTACAGGGATTTGATGATCAGAAATCGGCGATATTTTTCATCGGTTTAAACGGCATTTAATATATTAAACCTATGAAAAATCGTGAACGAAACTAAGAAAACACGTCGTAAACGTTTTCTTCCATCCGACGTCGGAGTTTCCTTGAATTTCCCGGAAATATGGCTCAATCCTGGAACTTTTTTGGCCAGATGTGTGACAAATATTCATACGTCCTGATTCCATCGTTCCGTGCGATGTGAGGTTAGGAATTGTGGTTCATGTGATCCGGTTGAGTGATAAGCCGGTTATCCGACTGAAACAGTTTCTTGTTTTTCGCTGGATGCAGGTTAACAGATAAAAAATATGTTTCCATTCATCTATTATTTACTTCAAACCGTAAAAATTTGAACGGGCAGGGGCATGGCCAAATGACCGTTCTCTTTGGATGATCTCAAACTTACAAAACTTTATAAATTCCTGATATAAGGAAATAAGGAGGTTGACAGCTGGTCCTTTCCAACTGAGCAAGAGATAAATATCTAAATTAAATGAATGTTCATCAGATAATTAGTAATTGGGTGTGAATTTCAAAGCTTCACTAGCCAAGGCATAAATTTAAACCTACCTTCAAGGTAGGTTGCAATAAACATACATTTATTTTTTGTCGTTATGTTGACGAACATTATTAGAATGAGGCAACTAGTAAGAAAACTCGTTTTATAATGGGAAAATAGATATTAGTACCTGCAGATTGGGAAGCGATGAATGCTAAATAGTTCCAACCTGCCTTTTTAGACGGGTTGGAACACGGGTTGGAAGGCTCGGGAAAAGATTATTCCGACGTAATATTTCTCTCCACGTTACTGAATGCGAGTGATTTTTTTCCTCTTTATCCGAATGGATTCCGTCCTTCGTACCCCAGAGAGAGACTGGCACGGAATAAACGTTACGTTCGGCATAAATCTGACAGAATGAATGCATACGCGATTAGTGGAAGAGGAGATGATTGACGTCTGCGCATCTCTTTGGAAATGTGAGCAATTATATATGCGGACGGCGATCGCCGAATACAAACGTGCCTGAGCACTTTCGTAGTCGCTCACATTAGTTTATTAAAGACTCACATTACTGGAAGTAGGTAGTTAATCGTCCGGTTACAAACGACATATTTGGTAGTAATTTATATGAAAATCAAATTATGCACTGGAAAGCAAACTTTATTCCTGGACAACTACGGATTGATAAATACCCTCTTGGTGAAGCCTGAAATTTCAATATGTGAAGTTTTCCTACACCCACCAACGGAGTGTATCCCCATATTATTGTGATCTGATTACTGTCCGTTGGAGACTTAATTTTCCGGAATCTTTTTGATATTTTAAGACAATGTGTGTCCTATGAATCCTTAAAATGTATCTGTAGTTATTCCACTGTATCCGCAAAGTTAGAGTTGTATCTAATCTCATAAACTAATCTCATAACTTCTCATAAACATGCCTAATTGGCAAGGGTCAAATTTTTTTACTTCGAAATGATATCATGAATGCCTGCATATAAATTGCACACATATCCTACTGCAAATAAGCATTAACTTATACAAAATATTCACGATTTTCGTAATGATATAATAATATAACACATTTTGGCAACCAAAGAGCGGATGAAACTCATGTCTCAATGGAGAAGGCATTATTGTTCATCCATTCGCCAATTCAATATTCCCTGCATTACATTTTGCAGAGGTATCGATGAAGTACTCTGAGGGTCGAGATAATTATTTGAATTTAGATTTTCCGGTTCAAATGAGGATAATCTCTGCTTTTTATTACACCGGGTTATTCTACAGAGTGGGAAAGATTAATTGGAGAGCTATTCCACCTTCACCTTGAATACTCAAATTCGTGTGCCTTAAGGACTAATTCGCACGTGATTTCCACCATTGCTCACAAAGCAAACAGGACTTAATTACCTCCTCCATTGTATGGTTTCTATACAAAAATAATGCCAGTAAATAGTGGCAGAAAGGTGAGGAATAGATATAGTGATATTTCTCTGTGAATTTGTTACCATCACCATCATTATGGTTTCGAGGAGTGATCTGTTGTAGCTTTTCAAGCATTCCTGTTCCCTTCCAATATTTTGACATCATCATGGCTTTGTGGACAGATTTTTCTAATTACCCCCTTCTCGTAACTGATCCTTGGTATCTCTCAATAATTCCTACTCTCTATATATAAAACTGATTCAGGTGTGATGTGGTGGAAACGTTCCATTATAA
>LYUA01000209.1:627146-647233 GCA_002093875.1 Calopteryx splendens | reverse complement strand
TTCGTGAGTGTGGAATACCTGATTATTTACTAATCGCAGGCGAAATTTCATTTAAATTTCACAGATTTAATATTTTTGAAATGATCACAGGAGCATTCAAGTTCGGACCTACCTTGCTAAAATTATGCACGCACCCCCAACAACACAACACTTCTTTTATCATTCAGTTACGACATGCTTGTACTTCGTTCATTAGCATCTTTATCTCTCTCCCACGATAGTTGTTATTAATCGATAGTCTTTCACTCTGGCAGGTAATTCCGTGTCAACGTGGTATTGCGTAAAACTTTAGCAAAATAGTAATATTCCGTTTTATGCACGGTTAAATGCAATGCCGAGAGGTTCTCGGGTTATGTTTAGAACTCAAAATGGAAGACTTTATGATGACGCTGAACACAATTTGAGGGGTAAAAGGGGTGATGTTTTCTATTAGGTATATATTTCCTGAAATATTTCCACCCTTGAAGAAGGGCATCTTCACTATAATCATCATCAACCACCAAGTAGGACTTTCCAAGTTTGTAAAATCTTTGGCCAAACTTGTGGACACAATGGATGTCATAGTAGACCGACTTCGGCCAGTTTTCTTTTGTTTTATGTCACTATTTCGAGGCTATTACAAGTAAATACGCAACAAAATTCGCCCATTCAGCGAAAATTTGCAGTGGCTTTGCACAAGTTTTTATCTCCTCATGAAGTGGTAGTATTATTACCGAAGGCGACCGACGGGCTATGGTTTTTTTTTAATTTTGCCAATATGTGTGTAGCTTGATAGAGGTGGTATTTCCAAGGAACGGGGAAAGGAAGTGAAGAAGAAACCCAGATAGGGATTAGTCTACTCTAAGCAAAAGGCTCCAAGGGGCCCTCAGATAAAACGTCCCATCCGACGGAGAAGGCACTTGAAGTGCTCTTCACATGTCACACTCAAGTAGGGATGCTTCTAAAAAATACTGCTACCGATGGGATTCAATCCCGGGTCCTTTGGGGTTGAATCCCGATGGTAGCCTGAACAAGACTAAGGCAATCCCCAAATTGCTCACGAAGAAGCTCCGCCTGGCCTCCTGGTTCCTCTTAATGTTTCCCTGACACTTAGTCTCCGAGACTGCTCCCGGATTCTTCTGCTCACTTTCCAATGTCACTTTTCCTTTCTTGGCTTCATCCAACCCGTGTTTTTGCCGAATTTCATAAATATATCTAGACGAACGTTTTGGTAACTTCGAGGCATTCCTGAAGAAACGTAGCTATATTTCAATTGTTTACCATAAATCAATTTAACTAATTCCATTTCATATTACGTTTTCACCTTAAATTACCGCTCCTTATTTATAAGATCCCGAAATTTATCAAATCACAATTGAATAAAATTATCAGTGCAGAGAAAGAGTAATGTTTTTACTTTCTTCTCTTTATAATTTACTATACAATAAATGGCCATTACTAGTAAGTGCATAAGAAATCGACGGTTTCTTTGGACTCAGTTTGCGTTTAATAGATTCTTTGCTTTTAAATGGGAAATTCAGTAACCAAATTCTAGGCGATGGATCTAAAAGTAGCACTAATAAGAACCATTTCTCTAAAATACCTTTGGTATGAACACTTTGAATAATGTGCTCATGTACTAATAAAATGATTATGATGCAAGTTAATTATTTTATCTCGTTCCTTACCCAGTTCCTTCTCTGCTGTAATTTTGAAAAAATAATAGTAATTATTAGTAGAGCAAACAAGTACAATAGATTCGATGCGCGTGGATTGTTAAATATAAAAAAATGCATTTTGGACAAAAAGAATAGAAAGATGGGGTAAATAAGTATGATGAGTTGAAACATTAAGAAATGAAGGAAAACTGAGTTAACTTTGAGGGAAGTACTTATTACAATCTCAGTGAGGCAGGCCAGCTTAAATAAAAAATATAATGAAAAGAGTAGTACCTACTATAGCGGTAATGGGCTCGAAAGGACACCCTAATGAAGTCGTCTTTGTCGGGAGGTATGAGAAGTTTTTAAAACTGCTTCAAAGAGAAAACATAAGATGATGAAATGTCCTGAAGTAGAAGCCAAAGAAAACATATCCCCGAATTTAATTATAAAATGCTTTCTCTCGACTATGGAACAGATAAGTGAATGGAATTACCTGAGATTTCTTTTCATTTAGTCGCGAATCGCTTTTTTCACCCAATTAATTTTTTAAAAAGATTTCTAATTCCCTGTGATTTAGCAGTGTAACCTCATTTTTCCTAAGCGCATTTTTTCAAGTCTTTCAGACATACATACCTTCTAGCGTCATGCCTCTGGAGAAGAAAAGGGCTGGCTATTGGACGACTGACAAGACGGAAACCAACACGTGTGCAACGTTGGCCCTACTAGCGTCAGGGCGGTAATTAAATACCTGTTCCTGGACATATTTTTCCTTTCCTCATCATGTCATTTTTTTCCCATCCGAAAATGAGGCAAACTTGAAACAGTTTATTCTTTGTACAAATTCACTCACGTTACGGTTTCTGAAAGGACCATGTGAAGAGGGTGGAAACAAAGATGTCATAAAAACGCTTCTGGCGCCTTCGGAAGCACGCATTCATTAGGTTTGAGGCACATCTTAAGCCTGTGCGCTACTTAAAAAAATGAATATAAGGAATAGGCTCCATGCATTTTTATTAACACCAATGGTTCTTTTCTCAGACCAGCATAAAATGAATAACTACTGTCCATATGCGCTCAGTTTTTCTGCATTTTTTTATTGCATCGCAAATTTCAATAGCCGTAAGGAGCCCACAGATAGTATTCATTTGCCTTATTTGTTAAAATAACCTCATTTGAAAAAAGGGTCTGTCTCTTGATATTAGTTTTATAATCATGCTTAATTAGCACTTCCCTTGAATATGCTATTTTTCCTAGTTCTATTTTTAAAATGTCGTTCGAAAAAATTTTAATCAAGAAAACACTTCACATTTTCTTTGATAATGCCTAAATTTTTAATAATTGATACATATAGTTTTAACTCAATGCACATAAGTAACTCAATATACTTATTCCTCGGAGCAAAAAATTTTTTAATAATGCAACATTATAACTCAATGCAAAGAAATACACTTTCGTAATTAATAAACTCTGATCGTTTTTACTTACCTATGTATTTTGAGAATTTAGCGCAATTTTGTTGCCATTTTACTTTGGTGTAGAATAGTTTCCCTTCCCTTGAAAGTCTCGATTACTTAGATGAAATTATATAAAAAAAGCACATTCTTTCCTTTAATTAAAATAAAGAGTTCTGATTGCTAAAAAAAATTGGAACAGAAAAAATAAAAGCGTGCCTGAATGCATATATAACACGCCATAATTCACAATTTTAAAAATAAATTGGAACGTAATTATTTGCCATGAATAATTAATAGCCAAATATGATAGGAATATTCGCTATATTCAGATAAATAAAAAAGAGAATAAAATATTTTGACCAAATTCGGCTTTGCTTTCGACTTGAAAACAATTCGAACACTAGAGAGAAAAACTTTCGAATTAGGTCTTCATTTGTATTTCTCACAACACAATGCTTTTAATTTGAGGTATTTAACATTTTTTTCAATGTTTTTAATTCAATAATTATTTGTTTTATTCAATATCGTGGAATAGCAATGAACCCCCGATTTTTACCACTACCAGCAGACGCATTTATAAAAACTTGGAACATATTTTTATCAAGTCTTCCTTTACATAATGATTTCTATTGGTTTTTATTATTACTATATAAATTCACAGACAACCTCCGGAAACACGATAATTTAAAATGTGCTTAAATAACGTAAGTGTTTTAGTTTTACTGTCAAAACGTAGTGACTTTTAAAACTTTATTGAACTAGCCTTATACCGTTAATATGAGTCTCATATATTTTCTAGGTATAGGAACCAAACATTGACAGGCACTACTTTGCCTATTCATTCCTTTCATCATGATACTCAGTCATTTTCAAAGTTTCACTATATGATAAATCTTGTTTTAACTATTCTAATAAAATTGATGACATGAGACGCGAAATGATGGAGCCGGCTCATAACAACGATAGAAAGAGTCGTTAACGCAACGGTTAAAAAACAGATTTCACTTCCAACCTATCCAAAAATACTAATTTAAGAGTGCCGTTGAAGGGTTTACATCCGAAAAGTGAAGAACCTACTCAAAAAGAATATCCGGGAGTTCCTTGAGCAATTAGAGATTTTTTTTACCTTCCAAAAAAACTATTATAAATAGAAATGGATTTGCGCTACCTCCCTACTCCCCTTTGTTAACCAGAGCCTTTTCGCGTCTCACAAACGAATTCCAAAATTTATTTTCAATGTTATTATTATTTCCGTTTGCAGCCCCACAGGCCTCCCATTTCTAGTCCCCTTCTTGACTGACTCTGATCAAAAGATGTTTTCCTATCCGAAGTCTCCCCGTTCTCAGCTTCACTACGTTCGCCCCCCAGAAAAATATAAAATCTTTCATTCCTAAATAGTAGCCCACGCGATTCCGTCTTCCCTGTCTTGATAATGACGGAGCACTTGAAACTTGGGTCTGTAAGTAAGTCCTTTTGTGCAAAGGAGACACATTCTCGGCGTAATTACAAACCAAAACCTTATCCACTGGGTAATTGTTGTGCTTTAACTTTTTAATAAGTAGCTAACTCACGCATAGGCCTACTATTTATAAAAAAGTTACCGTGTAGCCCAGGAGCATAAAAATGGTGTACCTGCTGGAAGAGGCTCTAAAAATACGTGATTCAACACATTAAAAAACTTTATTAATGTGAATCCGTAACAAGTAAGTGCAATACGAGCGTGAATAGAAAACAGTGCAACGCTGAGGAAAAGCATTTTGTCAAAAAGGAATCGAAAACACTCCGTAGAGAATTTATTTCAAGGCATACATAATCATTGTCCCTGTTGTTTTCCGCAAGTAAGCTAAAAATATTTACAATATTAATTAAAGAAAAAATGTATTTTGAACATAAATTTTAAACCTAAAAATATTTTAATTATTTTTCAACTTAAATGTTGATTGATGAAATACTGATACGTACATATTATGAAACTGGAATTCACAAGGGAATGACGGACATGTCTACCCGACCCAAAAACCTTTACTGGAATTTAGCAAATCACGATTATACTCGACGTTCAGAATTTTTCTAATAGTATGTGACTTTGCATATTATAAACCAAAGGTGCCACAGGGATCGCTTCTGAAGAAATAGCATTACTTATAGCACGTCCCCGTTATAAATATCAATTAACTTTCTATCTATCAATTCTTCATTTCAAATATAAAATAATTTTATAGATACTGCACAAATTCTTATTGTGGTTTCTCGTAAATGTGACCTTATAATAAAAGTGTAAAATTCAGAGAATACAACTTCTTTGAAAAAAGCTTAGGTACACCCTTTACATCCCTGAGTCAAAATCCTATTATGATTGATGGTAATTAAAAGCTAAGCATTCTATCTGTACAACTTTTAATATAATTCTTTGAAGATCATCAAATGTGTCGCTATCACTGTATTTTTAAATGCATGCAAAAATGCACCAGAATTTTACATAGGAGGAGAGATATCAGGCCAAACAGAGGAGGCAAAAAGCTTAAAGCCCCCCCGAATGGTTGATTGCAGTAAAGCCCCAACATGGCATTAGAGTGCCATCTCACATCATCAATTCACTGCTATGAAATGATAACGGTTTATGAAGGAAGGGTCAACGGAAAAATGGCGAGAGGCCACCATATGTTAAGACTGTTTGGGCCTATCTTTTCCCCGCTGGCGGCGCACATAAAGGAATCTCGCGAACCGCGGGCAAAGTGGTTCCCCGGGACGTCGACCGTCCCTCCCTCAGATAAAAAAAAGGAGGTTCAACAAGGAAAAGCGCCCGCATGAATAATCGAGCGACCCCAACCACGTCACCCTCATAAAATCCTGAAAACGGGAGTTCTCTTCACAGGGGGAAAAAAAAATGTTCCTCGCGGTTTCATTTACCTAATTATTCTCCCCCCCCCCTCTCCCCCCTTGACGCGTTTGGATCTCTTGGAGTTCCCACGCTTAAAATTCACACTCTCCCAACTGATGACAGCTAGTCGCGGAAAAACTTGGACATTCTGTGGACTTTTAAGTTTATGGCATTTCCGTGACGGGGATTATTTTTTCGGGGAATTTCGAGATTTGACGGAGTTCGCGTCTTCAATAGTGTTCCTGATGTTTGGGTGACACCAAAGCAGAGGTTGATGAGGTATTTGAAGATCGGAGGATGGTTAGATGGAAACCTTTGGAAACGTGTCACTTAAAAAAAAGACGCCAAGGTTTCAAAAGTTTTGCTTTCATAGATACGTCAGATTAACGCTCTTCAATTGATCTTAACGCGAAAACCGATTAGCGACTAGAAAGGCACTGACGAATCCATCGCGATTCGCGCCTCATACTGTGACTCCAGTTCATAGGCTAACTCCAATAGTTCAATCTCTCAAACCTTTGTAATGAACACAATGGATTATGAAATATGAAGTTAGTTGGATCTTAAAAAAAACAGAGGCGAACGTGGAAACCTGAGTAAAAAGAGGGTGCTAACAAATCAAACGTTCAGGTTTTTGAGCCATTAACTCACTAGCTAAAGGATCCCTTGGATTGCGACGCCTACTAATCGACATAATACCGACCTAAAACATTTCATTACATAAACCTTAATTTTATTTTTTTTTGAAAATTTACAGTACTTGGAAAATTAACCTTTCTGTCTTTACAGTTCATCTTTTATATACTGGAAAATTTTCACCAGGACCATTATTGCAATTCTTCGAGTGGAACTGCCATTTAACTCGATTGTATAGCAGAAAATGATTGTATCCATTTGGTTAAATCATTAATACAATAAAACTGTATAATACATAAATACGATTCCAACCAAACGCATGAAATACGATAAATAAGCGCTTGTACAGTTAAATAATCTTCTTACCTCCACGTTAAAAATGAAAACATCGTGGAATAATTAAACATTTGTGACACATTGTCCTCTTTGACACCGGTCTTTTCTGTAGAATTCTTAGTAAAACGATTTTACAACTGCCTGATTTTACGTTATCAAAACATGGATCCTTAGCACCACGTGACCCTCATGGGAGAGAGCTGCCTTTCATTTCAGTGTAAATGAACGCACGGCTTGCATGAAAGGACTCAAAGCTATTATTCGATGCAACGCGGATTATATATTCACAGATTTTTAAATACCCGAATGTTGATAATCGGCCGATGAAAGTAATTCATCTCTTCCTGATTTTCGGTAAACAAAAAGACAATGTTCTCAAACCGGTGGTCCAACACTGCTTGAGAAGACTCGATTCCCATTTTCGAATGTTAAGTGAGCAGTTATGGAAATTATAAGGGCCGCAAAATAGGTATCAAATCATTTCTAAACTGGCAGAAAATCTATTTTCAGGGATGGTCAGGTTCTTCGATCACTGGAGTTATAACTACACAGAACACATTAAAGTGCCTGGTGGGGGAGATGTGGAGAATGTCTCTCCTTCGTTTATCGATCCATTAGGATTGGTTGGCCAAAAGCTTCCATACCATCTCTATCTTCTACCATTCTCTTTCGTTCCAAAAATCATTCTCATCCCGCGCCTCCCGTAATCAGGACGGGCAGTGATGAGTAAGGCTCTTTTCTGTTATCGCACGAGCCTTCGGAGATAAACGCGGAACTAAAGGTGGAAAAGTCATGGTTTATAATTGAATTTTGGGCGACATTAGAGGACCAAGAAGTTTGACGCACTGAATTAGGAATTATTGAAGGCAAAGGATATTTTGCTAAGCAGAATTATTTTTGCAGTCGAATATGATGAACGCTAGTTCTTTAGAGGCATTTCTCATATCCGATAGAAAACTAAATGCGGCCAGTGTGTAGTTCAATTAGTGGGTTTTTAAATCCCTAATGGTCAAAAAAGTGCATTAATTCAAAATAATCAGTTGTCAGCCATAGTGAGTTACACAAAAGATTAATGTACGAGAAAGAGAGTCAACGGAGTGGAAGGATTTCTAGAGGATTTATTGAATGTCAAGGAAAAGCACAGTTAACTCTATGAGAAAGATTTATGCGGAAGATAATGTCTGTAGTAATGCTTTACTGTCGAATTTTAAATATATTCATTAACCAAATAATACCAAGTTATCCAAAACACAGGTGCAGACATAATTATTGGCATTGAATTTTGGTTATTGCCTTAACGATATCGCATTACTATTAAAACATCTAAATCTAAGCAACGTCAATGGAAGTGTCGGTGTTCGTATGAATAAGAAATGTTTCCAGTTATTCAAAAATTCAGTCAAAAGCTGAGGCAGCGCCATAGACTCTGGATATCACTGTACTAGTACGTTACTTGGGTTCAAAATGACTACTTAATCTCAATTCCTATAAAAGAACTCATATCTTTAACTGCATTTTAAACCTTTGCTGCACATGCGAAGAACAGAGTCGTAAGGTCATTTACAAACAGCTTTAATATGATGTAAAAAAGTTTTGGTACAAATTCTCGGAATGGTACGTAACAAGTAATAGGATGCGGGAAAGTTGTTCACGGTTTACGCCCGCACGAGTTCTTTAGTTAAGCCATGGTCCTTGTTAGATCTGGCTCAACTTCGTCTTTGTCAAGCACCGAGACGAAGTGAGATGGCATTAAGTGGAAGGGAGGGAGTGGGACGGGGAAATGGAGCCTCACCTTACCTTATTGGCTGAGGTTTCGAGCCGTTGGTCTGGTTAAGGGCACGGCGAGCATAACCGAGGTCAAGGGACTGAGGAAATATTTCGAAGGAGGGAGGCCAATAACGAGACGACTGGGGTCCATTACCGCCCCCCCCCCTTTCCATCCACCCCTGCCCATCCCTTCCCTCCCACCGGACTACTCCCAAAACCCTTCCTCCCCCCTTACGGATTCAGGGACGATTTATCAAACGCCGACCTTTTACCTGCGGGAACGCTGCTAAGCACTGCATCACCCGAGAGGAAGCTAAATAGTATGCCAGTCCCTTCCTATGCACTTACGTTTTTGATAACGGGGATGAAATTAATTATGATGCTTCATACAGATCAGCTCGCAGCTCATCCCAAACTTATATATATTGTGTTCTGATTTTTTTAACATTTATGTGACTTAGTGAGATGTTCGGCGAATTCGTCATATTTTAGAGTACGTTCGTCAGTTCAAACACCGGCAACTATATCTTTTTGGATTCCCCCATCAGTGTGCTTAATGAAGATTCATTTTATCACCATCTTAATCAACAAGGCGATGAACGCTTGAACATGATGAAAGTGGAATTAAATTTAATTGATGATAAATATTTTTGTAATGTCCGAATACGGTGGAAAATTGTGCTTGATACAAATTATAAATGCTAGTGCGACAGTGTATGCAACCTGTTAACCGTCAATTTATTTCAACAGCATTTCCTCAATGAAACCTTGACAGTAACATCCAAATTTGAATTGAATTTGAAAGTGGGAGCCAACTGGTATTGAACTCATTTCCAAATCAAACGATTTAATGAAATAAATCAGAGCTCATTTAAACACATAGTGAGTCCCGCGTCTAGGGTCATCAACTGTTTACAAGGTTACTGCTCTCCAATTTCGGTAAAAGTACCATCATTATTCGCAATTAAGAACGAGAAGATCGTTTTTATGTTATTCTCAATTCCATTCTCTTCAGAACAAGTGTAATAATGCCTTCGAACAAGAACCATACAGCATTGGAACTTCCTATATTGCGGCCAACGATGAAACCCACCGACATTTATGGTGACGTATTATTTATTTTTAATGGCTATAAACAGAACTTTTTAAAAATAAATAAAGTCTTGAGTACCATGTATCGTAAATTAATAGCTGTTGTGCACCAGAAACGTCTATGATACTAATATCATGGAGTCTTAGGAGGGGAAAAGAAGAGGAATGAAATGAGAAGATATTAATCATGGAAATGGGAATGTTAAGAGATTTTCCTGATGGGGATTTCTCGCCAACGGTTAGTCCGGCTGGGAGCAAAAACTCTGTATCTGACAGCCTGCGATGGGTTGCTCAGCTCAGCTCTGGATCACGACTTTGCCCTCCAGTAAGAGATTCCCTCCCGAAAACCACAAAGAATGTTTTTTTGATGAATCTAAATCTAACCTCTTTAGTCATTGGCCGTGGCGTGTGCATGTCGTGTATTCGGATTTCTCAGTTACTTACCATGTCACCTGAGCATGACCAAAAAAATCAAATGCCTTTTATTTTTACCTGGAAATGTGTACAAAGACATCTCTTGAACTTGAGACCAGGAACCTTCGGTCGGTAGACAAGCACCCTGCCCACTAAAAAGCTGGAATAAAACGCTTCGGGAATATTCCTTGGCCAGAAATCTAGAAACCAGATTAAGTAAAATATCTAAAATGGATAGATGAACCTGACAAAGAGCCGCTGCGGAGAGGGGTCCGACCTTTATAACTGACTGGATGAAACTGGTAGTCGAGGAATGAAGACAGCCGGTTCTCCATCTTCATCGAAGGTGAGAGACAGAAGGGAAAGAAAATAAAGGCGAGGGAGAGAGGGGGCGGAAGGTGTGGAGCGTGATATGAAAGAAAGTTATTGCGAGGAACAGGCGGAAAAAGAAGTGAGATTTCGATAGAGCATATGTGACGGAGTAGGCAATAATAGCGACCGCGTGTGACGTCTCATGTACGGGGAAAATAAGCAGCGGAAGGAGGGAGAAGAGGAGGAAGGGCGGAGGTGGTGAGGAGGTGCACATGAGGGACGGATTCCCACAGAGCTTATTTTTATGTATTTTTTCCGCTCCTTCCAGCAAGGAGGAGGAGGGATGTATGAGGGACAGAAGAAAGGGGGAAGAGTTTGGAAGCGGAGTTGTCGCTCTGGTGCCGATCTCACCGGGGAGAGGGGGGGGGAGGGGGTTGAAGGATAGGAGGATTTGAGAGAAAGAGAAATATTAAAGGACGAAGAGGCATCGCCGCGCTGTGATGGCGAAGCAACGAGGCGGGGTTTTTAGAGAAGGGGTGGATTTTTTTAACGTGAGTTCAGCCACGGGTTACGAGGAGGGATGATTTTTGGGAAGGGAGTAACCGGAAAGAAGGAGTTGGGAAGAGAAAAATGGGACCATGGGGAGGGACGGAAACTTTTCCCATTCCTTTGTGTTATTTTATTTATATTTTTTTGCACACTTTTTTTCCATCCCTCTCCCCTTACCCGCGCTCCAGGAATCCCCTCTATTCTTTGCGATCCGGACCGGGGAGGAGGCCGGCCGTCCGAGGCAAAATGGAAGGTCCGAAGAGTACATAAAAAAGAGAATAATAAGCCAGGCCTTTGTCCACTGCACACGTTCGTTCCCCCACGCATTGCCTCGCACGGACATTTTCCCGGAACGGGATGACGTGGCAGAACAATTGGCGTTTCAGTGACTCCAATTCGTGGAACCGAGAGTTCTATTTCAATGAAAGCACATTCGGAACGAAAAAGGGTAATTTTCAAACTATTTCTACCACATGCTTATTTTTTTCATCTTTCATTATGCATACTGCAGTAATGGTAATTAAAAGACTCTCCGGACCGCCTGTTTCATTATGATTAATTGCTGACTGGTCCCGTGCTAAAGGACACTGAGAAAAACACCGCAAACAGCTTCATGAATAATTCTTACGCAATATAATGCGCAATACAATACGAAATATAATGCAGTATGTCTTACGGAAAACCTTTATCATATGAAATTGCTATAATTTAATTAGCTTCCAAATCTTTTAAGCTTGGTTTCAAAATATAGGTACTACGTACGCACCACATTTTCATATTACGAGGTTTTGATGACAGAAAGTGTGTTGCCCTTGAAAAAATCCATCTTAAGTAACATTTTTATAGTAAATTATACTACAATCTTTATCCAATCTGCTCTCTATATTTCCAGTCTCAATAGACACCAAATTCTTTCCTCCTTGGTTTTATGAAATTTCATTCTTACAAGTTTTGTAACCTCTCCACAGTTTTTTTGTGGAACGTAAAATCTGTGAATTGTGTTAATTTCTAACCATCAAAAATTACTACAGTAGTAGTGTTAGAAAAAGTAAAAATATAGTGTTTCAATCCCTTATGCATTCACCATCAAATTCAAAAGGCAATGGCTTATTGCAATAGCCATGTAACTCTTTTCATTGATGGTTTCCCCAGGTTAGCACACTATGTTAGGTCCATCTCACGCTCTTGAAGAATGCAGTTCCAGGACGTCATGGTTTCTTTCCTACCACTTTGTCTTCGAATACATTTGTCAGTGGCTGTTTATTCCTTATTATATATCCAATAAGTTTTTTCCTCCTTCGTTCTATTTTGAAAGGGCTTCTGTCCAAGTCTTTTGAGCCAACCCACTTATGTCTTTCAATCATTACTACCTATCTCCTATATTTGGTTCTATTTTTCCTTTTAGTTTTTTTTTCATTATTTTAAACCTAATTTTTTATTTGTTCGAAAAATGAAAATCGTTTTATAAGTAAAACAGTCTGTTGAATTTCCTTTCTTGGGAATTGTAATTGCTTTTAAGTTAGTGTAATCCTAATGCCCTCTCTTTTTCATAAAATTAGTTAATCATTTTAACAGCCGTTCTTTTGTTGCAAGGTACTTAGACATTATACTTTAAGAACCTTGATTTTGTCGCTAATCTTAAATGTTTTAGCATCCCTCCAACACAATGACCATACATTATCCCTTACCAATTATAGCCATGGTTATATGTTACGAATAGGGTAAACCTGACTAAAAAACGGAGAGTGTAAAATATTTCTCTTGCAAGTTAACTTAGATACACCAATGGTTTCTTCCAATTTCCGATACCCTAAAGGCCGCGGAGGTGCTCAAACAATAAGGGTATGATTCAATTGTTCGGTTACCATATTGAGCAATATGGTGGATAGGTTCCAACAAAAGGTTTTTCACGCGCCGTTCTCGTGAAACGATGATAGGAATTCGTCATTTTATATAAATCCGTTTTTCCACGTTGATGGAGCTTTAAGGAGCGCGGTTTCAATCACAAATGCATCAACATAAGAATGGAATGGCAGGATGGAATGAAAAACGCAGGTTTGAGATTTTCATTTTTTTAAGAGGGGGATGTATAAAATATGGAAATCAATTCGATTGATTATGGCGAAGGAAGGGAGGAGGTAGGATGCGTTCCGGTCCAAGTGAAGGGAACCTAAATTATTTTTTTTATATCCATCAGGGGTACGGTTTTGAAGGAAAATCCTGAGGAAGGGAATAAAGATCCCGCATACGATTCGCCGTTGGTATTTTTGAAATTGATTTGAGGCGAGCTTTAAAAAGAAGCACCCGACGGGTAGGAAGGGACATATGCTTCAACAGCATCTTATTAAACGGCGGTCCAGCGTTTAAAAAAAACTTTAAAAGGCTTGGTACTTAATGTAGAAAGTATATCTCGTGCAATCACCTATTTATAAACCGGACCGAATTAAAATGAAACATGAAATGGTTCATTTTTTATAAGTTTTGGAAACAGGAGGGATGTTTAATACGTTAAATCATCGGAATAATCCATGCTGTTATCCATTTTTTTATCTTTTTCGTTGATATCAGCAATGATATTCCACCAAACGCCTTTATACTTCACAAAAATTACAGAAAAGATAAAAAAGCGAATATTTACGCATTGTGATAGGAATCTCATCAAGTGAATATCAAATACAAAAATTGAACTGGTACCGCCATTAATGAATTAATTGAATCAAAACAAAGATGCCAACTTCAATACAGCGTGGATGAATGTTGTCCTGGTTCACTGGTCTGCAGCTTCCTCTTCCGTGAACCTATCTTACGACAGATATCAACTGGGCGACTTCCATTTTCCTCGGTCCTGAGCATCTTCCTTCTGTTTGTAACTTCTTCCCCTATTGACATCTGTTACAATTTCGAACCTTCACCTTCCTCTTAATCTTTTTGCTACTATCATTCCTTCCAAGATCCTTCTTCGAAAACAATCCCCTAGAGTATTTGGCCTAATCCAGATAGATTTTCTCTTCAACATCATTCTTATCGGACTCCTCTTCTCTCTCCCACCCTCCTCAGCACATACTCATTTCTCATTCTGCCCGTCCATTTCATTCTATGCCCTATTCTCCACAATAACATTTCAAAACCTTCCAATTATCTGTGTTCCCACTTTCTAATTTTTTACGCCTCAAATCCATCGAAACTCCATACAAAACACTTGGCAAACCTCTTTTTCGGCTCAATCGGAAACCCTCTCAACCTTCCAAAGGCACCCTTATATATGCTGCCCCATATTACCCACACTGTGTTTTACTTCTTCCGTACAGCTTACATTCTATGTCACCAGACTTCCCAAATATTTGAATGACTCTACTTGATTCAACTTCTCTTCTTCCAGTGATGTATTAATCGTGCCATTTTTCCTTTCCAATTCTCATAAATTTCGTTTTTCCGATGTTTTTACCTTGATTCCATACTTTTCTTTCCCCATTCTTATGTATTTCATCAATGCCTGTAACTATTATTCTGATAACACAGCCTGTTCGTCCGCATACTTGATCGTTTTCATTCTTTCTCCGCTTCCTACACATTTATTTTTCTTTCCCAAAGCCATTTCTGCCAACTTGTCTATGTATCTATTACAAAACGCGGGTGACACATAACAGTCCTGTCGCACCCCTTTTTCAATTCTCATCTCATCCGTATAATCGTTCTCCACTCTCATTGCCCCCTTCCGTCATGTGCACAACTTCTATAGCAGTCTTTTATACTTTAAATATATTCCAACTTCCTTCAAGACCTTCAGAAGTATTCTCCAGTACACTCGATCAAAGGTCTTCTCCCAATTCATAAAGCAAACATACATATTCTGTTCACTTTCAACATTCTCTCCGCCAGTATCCTCAAACACCCTATTGCATCTCTGGCTCTAAAACCAAATTGGTATTTTCCCATATTCTCCTATATTTTATTTTATATTCTCTTTAACGCTTAACAAATTATTAAAAATGGTTAATCGCTCTCTCCACTTACCATCATTCTATCCTTGGTCCTCAGTCCTCATTACACTCCATATCATATTCCAACACCAACTCCTCAAAATATGCCTGAGAATCGTATAGATCTTTATGTAGGTATGCCATCCATGTATTTTTTACTGTAGACATGACGTTTTTATCCATTTCTTATTTATCAGGACTTGGTTTGAAACTTTTTCAGACGCTAACTTTCGTTGCATCTCTCTATATCAGACCCTTTGCTATTTTATACATTTCTTCAATTTTTCCTTGTTTTTATAGTTCTTCTAGCTCTTCACACCGTCTCACACACGCCACAACCATGTGGGATCGTCTTCCCTCCTCGACCCGGAAAACTCCTTTTTCACCCCTCCGTCTCTCGGATCAAATATCCTCCACCGTTCGCTCGCTCTCCCACTCCCCTCACCCCCGCAGCGGCAGCCATGTTAATCAAAATCCTCCCAAAATGGATTATCACCTGGTCCGCCCGCCCTCCGCGCCGTGGGGATGATTGTACCCCATCACGCATCCCGGGGTGTGTGTGGAGACCGAATGGAAGGCCAATCCATTCCTCTCGCGGTGAAACTTCTGAGAGAGAGACTAGGAGCAAGCGAATCGCTAGCCGATACCCTAATGAAAACAGATGCTAGCGCCTGACCGAGATGAAATTTCGAAGAGGAGACCGGATCTGTGTTTTCTTCCATAAAGTGCCCTCACGCTTCCAATTTTATAAATTATTTAATAATCCCTATTACGGACGGTGTCTGCCAGTTTTTCTTCACGACCGACCATTCAGAGGCGATGATTTCCGTAAATGGGAAACGATTTTTTTTCTATTCAACAGTAGAATTAAAAACTTATACTAACTTAGATATAGGTATATTTCAGTTTCATCAATAATTAGCCAAAAAAAGTAACCGTCTAATAAATTGTAGTCCTTGCATTTGCGAGACTGCCTACTACAGTCGTATCACTAGGAAAGACAGAAATTGTTAGATTATGGGAATGAGGAAAATGACTAATGGTGGCGAAAGTTTACCAACGGCATTTAGGTACTGTTTTTGAAAGGCCCCATACGTCAAAAATAGAAAGTCTTATTCCTCAAAATTTTTACTCCACTCTAAGGTATGAGGGCATGCCAATTAAAATTACGTGGAATTTGTGATTGACAATGGCTCGAAAAGCATCAATGGAGATTTAATTACAATTCTTCTACTTTTTCTTAACTTGCGATTGCTAACTTCATCTGTGTTTAGCAATGAAAACCATCAAAGTATGTAAATATAGCAGAACCAATGAAGAGGGCTGTGAAATGGAAAAGGAATATAATGGATAGAATAAGGTCAAGAAGTCCTTTTTTTTAAATTAAGCCATCACATATTTGTTGGGGCAAAATTGATTGTCTACAGCGGCTCTTTCCTTTAACCTATCTTCGTGTTCCAGTCGGAAATTATAATTGGGCTTAGAGTGCTTGTTCTGGCAAAAGAATTTTACATATGATTAACATTTTTAACAAATCAGATTTCATTGTGAAATCCTGCTCACCCGAGTCCTTCTAAATACGAACTGGCTGGAAAAATATTTAACGAAGTCACGATAATTTTCAAGAAGTTACCAATAATAAAATCAATGTCATTTGGAAGGGGCTTGCTCTAGAATTATCAAAACTCTCCCCAGAACGTTTGTGAATGTTTTATTTCTTCATCTATTTATTTCCGAGACCTGAAAATATTCTCCTCCAAGTAACGTGATTATGATCATTCTCGTCAGCAAGAAAAAATAAATTCCTGGGAGAAACACAAATAAAACGTTATGATATACCATCCCGCAGTCATATTTACCTCGGTCGCAGGCATTTATTCCGCTTAACGCTTGTTTTTCCACCATCAACCAGGAAAAGTATTTGCGGAACGCACTTTTTACTATTGCTTTTTGTTGAATACATTTTTTTAATCGCTTTCGGAACGGAGGATCTGAGCGTGTATTCCAAACGGTGTCCACCTTCTCCACAAATTGAGTGATATTTTATAAACTCCGCGTGGTCCGAGGCGCCAATTTGCGTGGACTCAAAAATCATTTTGTTTTCATTCTACGTTAAGTTAACGTAGCACGCTACACACAATTATCGTAGTTTTCTGATGGGCGCAGTGTCTATCCACTGCTACATCTCCAAGCCTCACTCAAAACGACTATAAACGCTGTAACACCTAACACTACAAAAAAACATTATTCAACACCAATAACCACCGCCTCCTGCCACCCTTCATTCCGTCTAATATGCACAATCTAGAACAATAATAGATATCCGTTAACCGTATTTTTCCGGTATCCGGATGCAGCTTTGGAATGCACAAACGGGTAATCTACATCGTCTACTTATTCTGAATCATAGACTCGATAAATGCAAGTCCACTCCGCACAGATCCACTCTTCTACAATCCGCCCAGCGGGGGAAAACGTTCCTAAATCACCATCGGCCGTCGACGGTACACAACGCCAGGTGTTTTCTTCCTACTATTCCTCTTTGATCTGTCGTTTCCTTCGTTCTAACTCCCTTCTCTCCCTCTCTCTCTCTGCCCCATCTCAAATTCATTCATCCAAATCGAATTCTTCGGACATTTTCCACATTCTTCTACGCTCGCTACGACGCTCTATTTGCCATAATAAAGAAAGCAAATAAGGAAAACCTTCAAAATACCCCAACCCTCAAACATCACCGCCACTCGATATCGGGAAACGAATCGTCAGGTACCATGGAGGAAGGCAATAAATAACGTTGATAGTGGTGGTACATTCGATTACGGACTTGATGGTCCTGGGTTACAATTCACGCGATGCCTTTAAAAACCCACCGCTAATCGAATCTTACGTTTCCCAAATAGCGAAACTGTGTGGGAGACCACCGGTGGCACAAGGTAGACAAATGTGTTAATTTCACGAACCGTACGAATTAGAGTAAAGTGGGTTCTTCCCTCACCTCCCTAAATCAACATTAGGGCTGACTTTATTTGTTTTATGAATTGAAAATATACGTACCAAATAATAAATTGGTCAGTATTTGAACAAAATACTGCTATATTTTTATGTAGGCACATTAGCGCAATTGTCCAATGCCTACCTAACCTAAATCTGTTCGACTTGTTAAAAATCGTAAGAGGTGTAACGGCTGACAGGTAGATGTAGACATGAATGACTGACTACCTATATTTAACAAAAATAACAATGAAAAATGGAGGAAAAACTTTTGTAACGATATTTCGTTCAGATAGACCATCATCGTAGATAATTATGTAATGGCTTAGGAACGGGAAGACACCATTGTAGTAGCAACGTCGAATTAAAAAAAAACAGTGCTATGGCGTTAGATCTTACAAGTTATGACACACTTCCTATTGACCGCTCTATAGATGTAACAGTTTCTCGAGCCGTTTCTTAATTTTATTCTTGAATCCTCTAGGACCATCTCCCCTTCCTAAATTGACCGAAGTGCTTTGAGCATTTGTAAAACTCACGATCACACGGAGATCTTCGGCATAATACATAGAGACGGGTGGGGACATCCGCGGATTGCATTTGTGGCACTAGTGTTATCAACTGAAATTTTCCTAGGAGAAATGCGATTACTTCTCTTGGAAAAGTCTCCTACTATGAGGCTGACTCGACTAAAAGAGTTTGCACTTTAAGCGCAAAAATAATAATCTGCTGCAAAATCGGTACACTCAGCCAAACCGAGTATTTCCATATCATTTACATAGGTGCCCTTTCAACAAATTTGCAACACGTCTGGATATCAACTGAAGCGCCGACGTCCCTCTCTTTGAAATTAATTCTTACCGCAAACACAAAGGATGGAAATGAATTTTTTTCACTTTGAGTTGAGGAGAGTAAATATTAGTTGCGTCACAAAACATGTTTTTCTTTATAAATGAAACTTTTTTAAGGAAACCAGAAATGATGAAATAATCACACACACAAACATTTATTTTGTTGAAAATTTGTTACTTTTGTTCGCAAAATTCGTCGAAGTCCCGAACCGTATCGCTTAGAGTTTTCTTTTCGCTCTACTTGTTCACAAATTCCCCCAAAATAAATCTCGCTCAAGGGCTGCCGTCCCCACCGCTTCCTTCCAAAACTTCTCCCTCGCCTTCTCCTCCTTCCCTCTCTATCCTCAGTCCCGTACACATCTCCACATCGCATTATCCCTCGCCCTCCGCTTCCCAAAACGCTGTTTTCTCAAGGCTGCTCACCTCGGATCCTTTGGGTCAGCACCGTATCAACTTCCCATATTTTCCTCCGGACGTCTCTCATTCCCTGGCAACAACTAGAAAATAAAACTTTCGAGGGAGATGATGTTTAGGCGTTTCAGGAAACGCGTTGAAAGCGTGGTGTGAAAAATAAGGACGAGTCAAAAGCGAAGATCTAGCCGTGTGGCTGAAAAACATCGTCGAAAGCGAGTCGACACGAAAAAAAGGTGGATGGTCTACGCATCGGCGGCCCTGTACATTTTCAACGAATTTAAACAGATAAATTTGTGTTTTATAAATACACCGCCCTCACCATATTAATTAACATTGAACTTTACTAAAGTTAATGAAAAAATCTCGCTCTAATTTCTCCTTAAAAAATCACTTGCTTGATAGTTCACTTCTTGGTCTGTTTTCACTACGAGATAATATGGGATGTTAAGCATGGTATGCAAATTGTCAGTCGAAGAGGACACTAATTGCAATAACCACACAGGAAACTAATACAACTAACCTTTTTTGGGATAAATTATCTCAATCCATAAGAATTGGTCCCAGAACTTCTAATTACCAGTTTCGTATGCATCCCCTTACAAAAAAAAATACAAAGTTATTACCTTCGATGTAAAGTTGTTTATTCGTTCATCAAAATTGGAATGCTGTAGTTGTAAGGACATCGATGCAATTTTATTTATTTCAGTGGATTTTATTGGCAATCATTTCGAGCCACCTTCATTCTCGAACCTTGATTACCAGCGTAGCCT
>LYUA01000209.1:542051-562599 GCA_002093875.1 Calopteryx splendens | reverse complement strand
ATACAAAACTAAACTTTATATCACCGTCTTTACATCCTTGCCTAAGGGCCTCTTCAATAATTGTCTCCGTAAAAGCTTCCTTACCTAATGCGATTATTCTTCTAATATCCTTACCTCATTGCCCACCTTCGTCTAAAACGCTGCCTAAATAGCCAAAACGATCCACCTGCTGAAGTTTATTCGAGCTAACGTCAGTGTTTATACAAGTGGAGTACTTAAGTAAATGGCCCCTAAAATAAATGTAGAAGTTGAGTAGACGCTGAAGAAAAATACTTTTTGGAGCCAAGGACGCACAAAAATAGCGAATTTTTATGTAACATTTCCATTAAAAATATAACCTAAAAATAATTATTCTTATTGGTGAAAATAGAATGAACCGCTGGAAAATGTATTTTTCTACAAAATAAGAAAATTCTCTTATACTCCAGGACCCTGCTCTGCATTTATTTTTTTTATCGTAAAAATAGAAAATAGTTTAAAAAATCAAAATTTCTGCTGAATATAAGTATATTTTTCATCTTTGCTTCAATATCAGAAGACCAATTTCGTTAAAAGTTTAATGACCGTATTTGGAAAATATGTCGGTGGTCATAAAAATTGTCGCTTTTCATTAGAAACGAGTTATCAAAGGGGTTTTGTTTAACTTAGGAGATGATGCAAATAAACTTTGATTTAAGGCAATCCTATTTACATATGTGCAGTGACTCTTCCATAAAATTCATTAAAACGTTCTATTAGCCTTCTGCACTCATTTCCACTAACAAACCTATCATAGTCTCAAGAGTAAGTCTAATAACACTTACAGGGGCTACAAACATTTTAAACGTTAACCAAATATGTATCTTTAGAATTTTATTGCTAGCAACTCAGAAGCATTCATAACAAAACCTAAAATATTGTAAGGGAAAAACTAAAAAGTACTCACTGACAAACTTCCGCAAACAGCGAAGGTAACAAGGAAGCAATTTGTACATACCTGAAATGAAAAGAGAATTATTTTAGTATTAAAAATAACATTTGCGATAAAAATGACTTAAAATGGTAGTCAATTCTCAAAAACTTGCATTGGAAGGCATTGTTTATTAACACAATAATTTATGAACACTACTAGGTCATAATTTTTACTGGACAAAACCAAGAGCAATGTCGGACCCACTGAAAAAGGATATTATTGCGAAACATTCCAACACAACATAATCTTGATTAATTGATGGTTGTACTGGTAATACTTTATGACTCATTGTTAGCCGAACAATGGCTCTACAGCAGATAGGCTGGCGTATATGATGATACTGGGGAAAACTTGGAGAATTTGAATGAAATGCATTCAAAGCAAGGTTTGAATAAGTGACAGGATAGGGGAAAGAATCTAAAAACAATTTGGAAGCAATATATTAACGGTCCCATATCACTTCTGAGTGATTTCCGAAGAGCAGCCGAAAAAAAAGTGAAAAAAGTGATAAAAAAAATCCACGAGTGCCACGCAAGAGGAAGGATTGAAGCTAAAGCGGGTGATAGACAAGGTGACCAGGTCCTGCGCCTCCGCGTTCAAACTCTCTACGACTCGTTAACCCACCCGCCTCCAGCACACGCCCTCATACGGAATTCCACGGAGCAAGTTCCCCGTTCCACCACTCGCCCTTAATTCCCTTCGATCCCCGACATCAGGGCACGTCCTCCGTCTCCAACCTCCCTCACCCTCCTCCACCCCTTCCAACCCCCAACTCTACTCCATGCTTTCCCATCTCCCTCCTCCTCCTGTCATCCTTCCTCTTCTTCTCCCCCCACCTTCGTTTTGCTACTCCGAGCCATTGTGTCCACCACAGGGGAAAGCGGGCGCAGGTGGCTTTGACATCATGGACGGATTCAAGGTGAAAGTGTACGATGGTGTTGACGCTTTTAGAATTGTGGAACACTCGAAAATAATTACTCCTGTTCCTCGTGCTTAGGGTGCTGAATTTATTTTATAGGGCTAAAACACTTATCAATTGATTAGTATGTCATATTCATCGCGTGCACCCACAATGAGTACCCTCATTAGGTAAAATTGACCCTTGAAAAAAGTCCTTCGGGATACGGTGAATTTACTATCGGAATTTTTACTATAATACCACATATATCTCTTTTATAAATCTTTCCGGTCATTTATCCAAGGTTGATGCTACCTCTGCACCCTTTTTTTACTATCAATATAATTTTTTAATTAATGGATTATTCTGAAAAAATTTAATTTAACGCATTTCGATTTCCCACAAAACGGAATACGTTTCCGAAAGTTCTAATCATCTATTTAGTAATTTAAAAATTAAAGGACATTACAAGTTTTAGGATCCATAGCGGAGAGAGGTTTCATAGATAAAGTTATTGGCGATTCATGAAAGCTCGCAGAAGTAATTCCCGAAAGATTAATTATGCATATAAAATATTATACAATTGTACACACGCACACACATGTTTGTACTCATGGCTTCATTTTATCAGAATTTCCAATTTTAGTTAAGTATGTTTGTCAATGTACTCACACAAAACCACAAGTCACGTAATACTTTCCCATTCTAGTGGTTTTTAGTTCTCTGCAGTGATAATCGCGAATCAGGTGATAACACTCCATTTCCATCACCATGACAATAATTCAAACCAATAATTGACATTCATCGGCCCTCCTGTTTCATTCCAGTAAGGATTTCCATTTCTTAATGCTTCTTTAAACAGACAATTTTTTGCACCCATCAATCGTTAATCTTCATCCTCAGGGACCTTGACGCAGAAGGAGAGCTTGCGTTTTGCGTTTTCCGATCAGCAATAAAGAAATTCATACGACAGCAAGAAAACCACTCCTCGTAAGGTCACACAAGCCAGAAAGGTCGAAGGGTAGGAGCAAGGAAAATGGTAGCCGAAGCAGCACCAGATCCTCAGTGAGGCGGCACAAAAGGCGCCTGGCCCCGGTGAGGCTGGAATTTAAGCTATGGTGCCACGTTAAATACACTATTGAGGTAGGCAACGAAAAAAACACTGAAATTTTCCCAAGAACTTCAGATGGTTACAAATATGGAAATGAGTTCCGCCAACTACGGGGCCTACTTCGGGCCCAAATGGGCGGGAGACGTCCCCGGCAGCGGGGGAGGTAAGGCTTCAGCGTTCTTCATCACAGAAAACCCAAGCACAGACGAGTTGAGAGCAGCAGAAAAGAACTTTCAGAAGAAAATGGAATGTAAAAACATTAACAGGGACAAAAATAAAGAGTACCAAAAGCAGGTGAGAGAATTATGAGGAATAAAGGAAGCTAGAAGCAAAACAATGGGAATGGTAGATAGAACTAGAAAACCATGGATTTCAGAAGAGATAATAAGGAAGATGGACGTGAGGAGGAAATGGAAGAATGTTAGCTAATAATTAGAAAGATGGAAGAAAAAAGAGTTGAACAATCAGATTAGGCAAGAAACAAATAGGGCAAAAGAAAAGTGGTGAAAATAGCAGTGTGAGAACATGGAGATTGTACAGAGACAGGGCGAAATTGGTGCGCTTTATAGGAGAGTTAACGCTCTGTCAGGTAGTCAGAAAGGAAAATATGTACACACTATTAGAGATGAATCAGGAAAATTACTAATAGAACCAGAGGAGATTAAATCAAGGTGGAAAGAATACATTGAAGAGCTATACGGCAAAGATATTAGGCCAGTCAACTTAAACATAGTAAGGGAAAATGATGGAGAAAAGAATAGCTTGGGGCCAGGCATACTAGATTGCGAAATATTCTATAGAACGATCTACGAGATCTACGAGAAGGCACTGAAGGAAATGAAAGCAAATAAGACTGTGGGGTCGATGATATCCCCACAGAATTATTAAAGAGTTTAGGAAAACATGGGAGAAGAGCAAAAACCGAACATTTTAAATCTTTAGTAGTGTTCTAGACGAAGGTAGGCAGAAAAATAATCCCCTTCTAATTAGATGCTTTCACAAAGAGGAGATAGTTGATGATAAGGACTTTAGGTAAGGTTATAATGAAAAGACTGGTGAAGACATTAATATTAAGTGTGGTTTTTTTGGCTCGGAAACTTGGTCTAGAAGACTGGTGAAAACGTTAAATTCTTCTCCAGGACTCAAAGAGTCTTCTATTTTCGTCCACTCCTTGAAGGATCTTTTTTAGCGTAAATGGGAATTAAAATGTAAAGCTAATTGTTGAAATAGGTAGGATTTTTCATTAGCCACGCGATTGATTTCATTTTAACAATATTAAATTAAATTATTCTTCGGCAGTACCATTTTCTGCTCCCGTAGCATCCAATCCACCGCGTGATTCCATCGTCAATGTTTCTCAGCCGTAGAAACTTTATCCCCAAATATAGGTTTTTATGACACTTTTCCTGATTTTCAAGTTACAAATATGCATCTCTAACAGTAATATCTCCTCTCAAACCACATCCGAAGGTTTCCCATTTAATGACAAAATTCACATTTCTGCGTAATGCGTGCGTTTCAGTGGCGTTATCTAATGATGTTCACACCTGATTAGAGCCAAATTTTAAATTGGAAATTCAAAACTATGCACTTTAACTAGCGAATTAAATTCCTAAGATTGATTTTCGTTAAGCTCATTTTTCCACTCATAATTTCCCTAAAACCATTGGATTTCACGCAAAATCTTGAGTGGACGGTTAGAAGAGATAAAAAAATATGGTCCCCCTCGTTGTTTTTGCCGACTTCGACAAACTGTCACAATCCCTTCAAGAAAGAAACCTTTCACTCCACAGATGACGGGATGGAAAATAGCTTGAGTTGATCCCACTCCATCCAGTTATGTTGGGAATTATAAAAAGGAGAGCCAAAAGAGAAGGAGGGTGGGAAGGACCGCGTTTCGGCGGGGGACGCAAAAAGAATCCCCCGGTATATTCCCTCCCCCCTCAAGCGTTGCCATCGTTCCTCCCACATAAACCCTTTAATGCGCCCTCCTCAATTCCGTTGAGTTGAATAATAAAATACATAACCGCCAACAATTCGTAGTTAATAATGCAAAAGCACTGGTCCTCCCGGGGGGGGAAGGGGGGCTAGGAGGAAGAAAAGGGGGGAAAGAGGGAAGCTGGACCGAGCCGTGATGGAAGGACCAAGACGCAATGGGGACGAAGGGAAACAGGGGGCTGGGGTTTTCCGTGGGGGTTGGGAGACGCAGGGTCGGGGGAGGGAAAGGAGTAAATTTATTAAGACGGAAGGGAGGTCGACGATGTGCGACGGCCAGAGGAAGGAGGTTCCGAAAAGGAGGAGTCGGGGAGAGATCAGGCCGACGAATACATTCCAAAAAGAATCGAAGGCACTAGAGTGCGGACTTTCTCCGAGGAATCAGAAATCCTCATCCGTCAACGGCCGAGAAAGGGTAGGTAATGGTCTAAAAAGAAACCTCGAGGTTCAGAAAGAATTTAGGTACATTTACATATTTGGAGGAGATACCAAAAGAAATATCCGCTAGTAGTCTGCTTCGTCAATGTTATGGAAATGTGACATAGTCATCTCTTAGTATTACCATCCACTAAATTACCAGAAGTACAAATATGTAAATAAATTTTTATCCAAAATACTCAGTCCACATTCGCGGGTATTAAAGTCAGCATATGAAATAAATCACATAGCGATTACCAATCGGAAATTTAAATTAGAATGAAAAGCTAATTGTTAAAATTATTCGTTTTGATAAACTGTATAATTTCATGTTTAAAACTAATATGGGTGTTAAAATTAAGCATTTAATATTATCCTCACCTTTTTGAGAAGTAATTAAATGATTATTACTGGTTAATATGCTAATATACTTAACTTAATAAATGCATAATAATTAAAACATTATGCATGCATGCATTGTAAGAATTGTTATTTAAATTTTGAAACAGTGATTTCGACTAAGTCAATTCAGGAAAATTTGAAAAAAATTTGCAGCTCCCGTATTTCATGTCATTAAATGTAATGAATGTAACGCCTTTAGGGGCCTATGTTGAGCATTAAATACATCTACAAATATTTTGCTAATATCACAGATTTTAATCATTTAGAGGTAATTACATGGTATTATCAATGAGTTAAAGTTATACAGAAGAAAGCTATGGATATGGGTAAGGAGGAGAAGAAAAAGTGAAAGGATAATTTAAATGGGTCCAATATCACTCAATACACTCTGCCTACACTTTTATTGCCTTCTTACAATTTCTCCCAACAACCTTCTTCATTCCCCTTGTAAACCTAGAACTTTTTCGTTAATTTTTTCTTTCCAGCCATTTCACTTTTCCTCCCTCCTCCATTCACTCATTTCAAAAACCTCCAAGTAATCCCTCCTCTTACATCGATTCCCTCCTCATATCCTCTTACCTCAACGACCAAATTTCCGCGCCGTCAACCCCGTATCACACTATTTACTGATCGTTTCTTGCCATCTTTATTCATAGCCTTTTTTATGAACTCCTACACATTTCTTTAAGCTTATTTGCCACACAATTCTTCCTCTAATGCTGCAATCACTTCACTTTGTCCATCTCCGTTTAAAATAAATACTTCCTAAAAAGGTAACCTATTCTACTTTCTCTAGTTCATGCCCCCAAAATTCAACGATGATCGTAGAATTCCCAATTCCTGCAGACTACATTAGTTTCGTTTTCTTCTCATTGAATCTCATCCCATGCTTATCACATTGATCCTGACGGACAATATATATATTTTTTTCTATTTAAAAATACTGTTTCATCATATCTCGCCTAGTACTAGTACGATTGATAGAATAAAGGTTAGTGAGGTTAATGAGGTGAGGTATAGAATATACCACCAGAGGAATAAACTAAAACTCTTCGGGAAAATTGGAAAAAATTAGGTGGCCTCATATGTCTTAATCTTCACAGAAAGCTATATTTTTTTACATAAAGAAAACGGTGAAATATCACTGACACCACGGAACACCGCCAAAATGATACCTAAATGCGTGACTCTGCTGTGATTGCGTCACGTCTGGTATACCTTCCATATTTTCCGCCCAGGATGTCTTTTTCATACCCCACCCTATCTGACCCCCTCCCCCCCACACAATCCAGCCAATTAACGAATCGATTACACTCACGCGATACCGAGATAAATATAAAGAATACCAATCTGAGAGAAACATGATGAGAAAAAAGGAAATGACAGGTATAGCAAAATAGTGGGAGTCGGAAAGAGAATTTAGAATACTGAATTTGGCTTTCACTATCCCCCAACGGGTACCTCTTATATAAATATTTAAACTCGAAAAACTATTCCACCTAGACCACGTGCTTAGCTGGATCCCACCATTAAGTACATAGTATGTGAACCGCGTCTTGTAAAAAATGTAGCTGAAATTCTATTCATAATGTAGGAGTACGCGTGAGGAATTTTAAATAAGTACTTTACCTAGGCTGATACGATTCCCACCCATAAAAAAAAAACCTCAATCAAAAATAGAAAGGGCCGCTCTTAAGGAATTATGTTCTTGAAGGCCTGCTAATCACACTCTAATTCGTATGGCGATGATGCATTTTACGAAGCATTATAAAAATTCCTCACAAAATTACCTTAAAGAAAATCTATCGTAAATCCATCAAAATCAGCTTTATATTCATCTATGGTATGCATCAGTTATTCAGGCTGTGATTAATGTGTAAAAAAAAATCCAAACCCTGAAAATAAAAAAGTCTGTATGCCGTGCAGGAAAGAAAAACTTTTGTGTAAGCCACTTCGGAGTATTCGGAGTGCTTGTATTCGATTCACTATTTTCTCAACTTTGGAGATAATTTAGTTTTTACTTTGATGATTCCTAAAAATATGCATTTTTTATTCTGCTTTTTTAAAATAAAATATAGATAGAATTTTTATTTGCCGAATTAATCTTTCTATCTTATCTTATCCTATTTTTTTGAGCTTGTTCAATTAAAGGTAATCAAATTATGATAGGTTTTCGACGGCCCCTACAAACATTTATCTACCTTTATGCGTTTCGCGTAAAACACTTATTGCTTTAACTATACTATTTTTCTCTCCAGGTCTTCCTGCTTTCAATACCTTTTTTATATAGCCTCTAAAAGCGTCATAGCGTCGAAAAAGCCCATTTCCTTCCTTCCCCTTCCTCTTTTACCTTACATTCTCAATTCAATTAAGGCTTTCAACTTTCAACTACCTCCCAACATGTCCTTCGCCCGTTTTTTCTGCCTTCTTCAGATTTGACTACCAACTTCCTCTATTCTCTCCTACCGTATTGAAAACTTAGTCGTTAACCTTCCTCTGATTCCACCTAAATTTCTCATTTCTTCTCTAAACCAACATATCAATATGCATTTTTGGCGTCATTTAAGTAAGAACGAACGAACAAATTTATAGCACCTTTCAGCCAAGAGTAAAATTCAAAATACGTATTCGGACTACACCAAGTTGTGCTTATTACGCTTCAACTGGATTCATCCCAGTTAACCCGTAAATATTGTGTTACTCAATTGCTACAGAAAGAATTTTGCTTTAGAAGAGATTTCAAAATTCATGCAAAATATTAAAGAGAAATATTCGACGGAGCTGTGTTATTTCTTCAATCTTAATTAGTTGTGTTAATTCTTAACTGTAATTACATTGATTGATAATTGCCCATGAATGAAGTAAATTTATCTAAAGGTTCAACGAGTCCGACTCATCCTCATTTATCATCAAATTCTATGTGTCTCAGATTGACGGGTTCAATTTTATTTGAAAGAATCATTTAAAAAATATAGTTACAGTTTATTAAGGGAAATTATGATACGCTACCATACGTGTTTCTCACTAGGTGATTACGACTTAAAAAATATGATTGAAACTTTCGCGATAGTAACTATGACAGTATAAAATTCACTGAGACTGCACAGGAGCATTCACAGTGGAATGATCAAACGCTTTAACGGCCATGTTCGGGCATCGAAGATGACCGAAATCGTAACCTTTCTCCCGTCTATTGAGCATCAAAAATCTTCAGTTATTTCCAAAATAGCCAATTGCGTGATGCGGTCTTTCCGAAATCAATATTGGACTTTATATCAAGGAAGCCGCTTCTAGAAATATGCCCTGCCAAGTTGTACACATGAAGTTCCAGTTGCTTCAATAGCTTAAAAAAAGTGCAATTGAGGGGACTACTGGCATTTATATATAGTTATTTCGTTGAAAATAGGAAGACCTATGGCTGAAATCCATCAAGTGGGGAAGCAGAAGTGAGTTATGGAGTGTTAGGAGATATCATTGATCATGTATATAAAATCTGGGCAAATGGCTTCAATAGTTTTAATGCTGATATTACAATTCCAAGCGATATTTCTGATTTTAAGTAACGTAGTAACACCACCGGAGGGTGTTGGTAGGTGCATCTAGAAGTTAGCGAAGGTTCATAGCCCATCCTAGACCCGGATAAATGAGGAGGGTAGAAGCGGTATATTAGCTCCCAACCCTTACGGAAATAAATTATTTTAAATCCTAAAGTAGAACCTCAGGTAAAGGACGGATTAAACGGAATACACATTCGGGGGAGAAAACGGCAAAAGGATGTAGAATTATGTGGTTAGAATGAGGTCAGAAAACCAAGGGCGAAATATGTTTTTAAAGAACTATAAGCCTATAAAATTGACTATGTATTTCTTAATATAATCGAAAGGTAAGGAAAATGGAAATCACACGGCATGAAAAATGTACGCCAGGGTCATAAAAGCAATTGAGAAGAAGGTCATGAGGATAGGAAAACAAAAAGAACTCCATGTCACAATTACAGACCAACGTGATACGTATGACTCAGTATTTCTCAAGAAAATATAGGTTGCACTGGAACATTGAGGAATCAGAGAAGTATACATTAAGGCCACGAAATTTCTATGCAGAGGAAACCTTACAACTGTCCGATGTGATTCATCATTCGCAGAATAATTCATACAGCAAAAGCAGTAAAATAAAGATGCTGCCTTTCCCCCACCTTTTTCAAGATCAATCTCAACATTCTGAAACATCGGATAAGGAAATGGAGTCTGAAGGTTGGATGGATGGAAAACGGCCCAATATAAGGCTCTCGTACACCATTCTGCTTTCATATGATCAGATAGTTCATGCGTTAGCTAAATAGGATATGACGTGCAGGTTGTGCAAACTGGTACACCACACACCCCAGGGGTGGCTTGCAGAGTATTATGTAGATGGAGAAGAATACAGTATAAGAGAGCTCCAGGTAATTACAGGACAAACTTATTACCAGTTTATAGAAGGAAAAATACAGAACAGATATACTGGACGATTAAAAAAATGTAAAATACGAGATCTTAGGATTTATAATTACTAAAGATGTGAAGAATAACAAAGATATGAAAAGGGCAGCCAGAGGGAAAAAGTTATTAAAACACTAAATCCAACCCTGTGGGACAAACGTATGATCCGGAAAGAAAGAGATACGTACACCTAACAAAGATAGACACAACAATTACGTGTGGGTCCGAAGTGTGGTAATACCTAAACAATAATATGTCAAATAGACTTCTGGTAGTATAAATGACCCATGGGAAAGTATATTGCGGTATAAAATTATCATATCGTGGTAAAAATGAAAGAATTAAGACGAATAATCGCAGCAGAGTAGGTACACAATCATGTCTGCAACACGTGAAAAACAGCTAAAATTGTTTAGCTATCGACGCCAGATGAACGATGACGGATTTCAACGGAAGGCTCGGAACAGGTAGTAAGGGAAAAAGAGAAGACAACTAAGGAAAAGGTAGCAGGATAGCACTGGAAGAGAAATGGCTACTAGACGGCCTGGAGACTGAAATGAGAAAACGAAATTGCACTTACGACGTGAGAAAAGGCAAACCTAGAGGTGGAAATACCAACCTTCATTTGTTGGCGCAGGCTGATGTAGGTAGTCGACGAAAATGAGCAATGGAATGCCAAATTTGAAAGGCACGCCGCTATTTTATATAAGAATGAGGAAATGTTGGTTGAGGGACTTACACGGAAACTCATTAAAGACGATTCACGACGCAGCTTCCCGAACCCCAAACGGCGATTTTTTTCGAGATGGATTTTACTCCCTAATTTTCATGGAAGCAGTAACACTAGTATTTTCTCATATCAATATAAACTATTATGCCACAATTCTTTACAAAATATTTCCTGTCGACTGATTAACTAAAGAGACAGAATTATTGTTTTCATATAACGGAAACGGAGATGCAAGTCTCATTAAGATTAGATGTCACTTCTAAATAAGAAAGCAAGAAAACCTTTATGTCGAAAAAGATTCCATGCCTAATACTTGGCCATGGATTTCATGAAACTCAAAAACAGCACTCCCACTTTTTTGTTTTTATGCAGCCTTAGAGTATAGTTATGCAGTTTACCGCTTAAATATGTGCATAAGGTAATGCATAGATCAGAGGAAATTTCATTTCTTTGTCAAAACATCTTCCCATAAGAAAGAGGAGAATTTTTCTGGAAAGGATGCATCACCTGGGAAAAACTCGAACAGCATAATCGGTGGAGTTTTTCTGGCCGAGTGTTTCGTTATTTCTGGTTGTCTTTCTAAAGAAAATTAGTTATTTACCCTATTGAACCAGTTGAAGGTTTCCTCTTATTTCAAATGTTAGCCAGTTTATTTCAAATTGTCGTTAAAATATATACCTATATCCGGTATTCAATTGAAATGATTTCTAAATAAAAATTTCAGCATTGCAAAATGAGGTCAAAAATTATCTATTTACTTGTGCAATTCGTGATGCTTCAATTTAACGAAACGTTTATTGAAAACATTGCCTTTCCACCGAAAAAAAATATTACGAATTAGGAAGTCAAATCAAACGAAAGCTACGATGGCCTCACGGGAAATGGAAAGAGAATGCTTTTCGGGAAGTTACAAGTGAAAAAGAGATTTTCATCATAAAAAGGAGAAAATTAAATTTGATCAAACTCTGATCATTAAGCTTAACCCTGTTGCAAATCTTTTTTTGCAATTAAAAATTTACCTGCAATTCTATTGAGAAGTCCAAAACTAGAGGCTCAGAAAACAAATTATTTAATGGCGAAGAGTCAATCTATTTAGATTCTCAATTTTTTTTGGGGCGCTGAGGATGTATCCGTTCATTCAATGATTGAGGGTGTTATGATAAACACATTCACAAATCCCCAATTTTATTTTCATTTGCTCGGTACTCCAATTAACAAAATCCTTGTGATCTCCACCTTTCCGTCTGATAGGGATGCCTTTAAACAATGGAGTTTTTTCTTTGAAAAGAAATGCTACGAAAAGATTTCGATTACCGTTTTTTTATTTATTGGTAAATAAGAAGAAATCCATGGTAACGGAAAAGGAACTATAATGGGGTGAAAGGGACGGAAAAAAGAGAGAGAAACAAGCGTCCTTTTAGAATGATGAAAAAACAATGAATCCAGTCTGCTGATTTTGAAAATTGGAAATTGAGATTCTTTTACGGGTCAGAGGGGACTGAAAGGAGACCAAAGAGTTAGTTTTCTATGTGCCGGTCCGATATCTTATTATTTTTTCGTTCATCATCTAGTCAGGACCCAGAAAATGGCGTTTTATAGGCCGCAAACGAAAAGAAGGGTCAACACCGGTGATAAATATATAAATTTGTATATTTTATTATTTATTTTTTTATTATAATATTGTAATTGGGGTTACCTGTATGTGTTAAATAAATTATTATTATTATTAAAACCACCAAGAAGCCAACTTTCATAAACCCAGACTCATGGTCAGCCACAGGCGTCTTAGCTACCGACGCACCAGTCTACATACAAATATTATCCTAGCTTCAGCTTAAACAGATGTTCAAAAATCAGATATAATTGTAAATAATGTCTATAATAGTAAATTTATTATATCACACATTAATTTGACCTAATATAGTATAAGTAATAAATATTACGTATAAAGTTACAGTAAACGAAATTCAATAGCTTTCATAGGCATAGAATAATGTCTCACAGCAAAGACAATGTGGCACGTACCTCGTCAAAATAACACGTAAAAACCATTCAGAACATGAGAGAATGAGTAGCGGGTGGAGAAGAAGAAGTACTGCAGTCAGATAGCATTCGAAATCACGGGATAATGAATGAAAATTATATTGTAATGAAGTTGAATCAGGATCATATATGCCTACATTGATAGAATATGAATACCTCTCCTTTTGTCCCGGAAATAAAATCACCATATGCGTATGTGACTAAAAATTTTCTACGTGGGGTGAAAGCAAAATTTCCCATCGTCATATTTTCCATTGCCCGTATTGCAGTCGGATCAGATTTCCACCACGCTTAGTTGCATGCTCTCGCCACCCATTCCAGACGACGCGAGTCGAGGTGGGAGGGAGAGAGGGGGGGGAGGACGGAGTGGGAAGGATGACGAATCGCACTCAGGGAGAGGTCTCGAAAGGTAGTAGGAAAGCCCATGGACGTACGCGAGCGGGCGGATGGAGATGGATGCACGGGCAGTAACACACACGAACAATGCCACAGAAGCGTACGCTCCCTCTCTCCGGAGCACATGTTTGAATGAAGGGGTACCTACTCTTACCGAAATGGGAGTATCTTTTTGCCGACGGCAACCTACACGTCGGGGTGGGGGGGGAGGTATTACGATTCATGGAAACGGCCGAAGAATAAGATACGTGTGTGTTAGAAAGGGAAGATACGTGTGTTAGAAAGAGAGGAAAACACACACGTGCAAATATTGTGGAAATAGCATCGCATAGAAATTATTGTTGAAAGATTTAACAGCTCTGTGGTTCCAGAAAGTTCTGGATTCCAGGGTTCCGTCTGCGTTGGTCCACTTTCGATGCAATGACGTTAGGTACCCACCCATCGCAGGATACATCTTCGGATCGGGAACCAAAGATATTCAAGTTGCAGATTGTATTTATAGAGCTCAGAGTGCACCTCCAGGTTGTCTGTGGACCTTCAGGTTATCATTTTGTCGGTGTGTCTTCAGATTCTTCAGGTTATCTGTAGGTTCAACAGGATTCATATTCAGACCTGAAAATTTATCCAGCGACGGGAAAGAAACAATCTCATCAACAGTGGACCAACGCATCATTAGCATCCACAATTCCAGAACATTCCTGAAGTATGAGGAGAAATCGAGGGAGCAATACAGAGTTGGGTCATTCTTCCATGAACCAAATTTAGAATTTTAATGGAGAAAAGTCACGGTTAAATATGCTCTATAAGTGAAACCGGGAACCCTAGAAGAATTACATATACATAGTCAACATTACGTGCACGTTAGAAGTGCCATAGAACTTAAAGCAATCAATCATTTCTATGATAGAAACTATACCTTATGTATAATGCAATGTCATGAAATTTCAAGTATAATTCCTTTCATGAACAATCGTTTCCGAAATAGTATTCGGTCTACAATTCCTCTGTTGGTACAAGAATAAGTGGTGAAATCACGCAAAAATATTCAATTCACTTCAATGCCAGACCAAAATCAAAAAATAACTCTTATGATTGTTAAATGAGGGTGAAGCATTTTTAAAACTTTAGAAAAGACTAACCGCAAACCATTGCGTATGGCTGAGAGATGTTGCAACGAAATATGTACACGTAAAACTAAGTCACGTATGAATGAATAAGAATTGAACTAGTTTCTTCACCCCGCATGGCTGGAATAATGGATATCAACGTCTTAAGGAAAATTAACACAACATGTTGTATAAAACTCATACTTTGCTTATGTTAGCATGTATATATATATGTTAGCATTTAACATATAAAACATTTTCATTTAAAAATTAGTACAGAAACTTTACATTATAAATGCATGAGAACTCAAATTTCGTTTGGAATTTTTTACTCTTTAATCCACGTAGGCATTAGGGTAGGTAAGGGTATCCCATGAGATAAATGCTGACATTAAGCGCCATTTTATATATCTATGTGGATAATGCAGTTATCAGACCTTATCTCAACTTATTTTCCGCGCAAAATATTTTTTTTTTAATATTTATTCCAAAAAGATCTTGCAATCTTACATCGGTACTTTATGGATCAAGGAATATAATTCGTAGAAATCATTGCCTTTAAATGAGCTGCTCCAATTAAGGAATCCTGGATGACACGGTGACTTGTGTATTTTCCGGAGGGTGAAGTATGCGCATATTTATGTGTCAAATTGGAAATACAAATGTTTTGAATTCCATAACATGCTATGAATTTAGATGAAATTACCGCCATTTTAGCCTTATCAAAACATCTGTTGCACTTGACGACGGAACAGATAGGCGTAGTTTACAAATTAAGAAAAATTTCCAAATTATTAATTTATTACTCTCCACGCACAGAAGATTTTTCTAAAATTATGATTTCAGAGCCAATTTTATTAGTAAATCTGGAGTAGTGTAAATTCTTGTAATGCATGGAAGAAAATGAAATCGTATCCTTTTGATTCGGCACAGTATATTATCCGAATTTTCGCGTTCACTAGTTCGCCCTCTCACATTATACATACTCAACTCAGCTCCCTACAAGCGTTACGTAAAATCCCTTTGCCAAAACCCATGAATTTATTCTCCTCTACTAGATCCCTACCTACTTCCCCAACCAGTCAACCTGGCTCGGCCTGATACGCTAAAAATAAATACACCAGAACCACTCTCCATCCGTCCCACTGCCTTTAGTGAAAACAAAACCCCAGAATACTCTTTCTCTCTCTCCCTCACTTCTCTTTCCCTACATATCCTCCCTCAAACTCAAAAAGGTGCCGGAAGACTCATTGAGATGAGTCTTCCGGCGAAATATAAGTCGCATATTTCGCTGAATGCCGAAGTGGAAAAATATTTCTTTCCCACGTGGGTTCCTGAACGGCATTGGTGGGGAATGACTGCTTCCAAGTAAACGGTTCAAATAATGTCGACAAATTTTTATTCCACGTCGGTGTGCCTTCCGGGACCCGAGTTATTTCAATTATCTGTAGTCATGAGGACGAGCAAACGAACGGAAAACCTCGCGAAACCAAACCAATGGGAATCCGCACAAAAGACAACATTTCCGAAAAATGAAAGGGGATGAATGAGGCGGCTGCGTGTCGTCGTCCTCCCTATAAGCCACTCTTCCCATAATCCTCTGAAATAAAATTAAGGAAGAGGCAGGAGGGGGTTTCTATGTGATTGATGTCCCCGGTTGAATGGCACAGTCTCTCCGGGGAAGCATTCGACTATCCGCTACAAGAGCAGCGATTTTTCAGGAGGGAGAGATGGGAGAGAGAGAGAGAAAAAAAATCGGAGCTTGAGTCGGAATAAATTATTTTTCCACGTTTTTCCTCTCTACAGTTTTTCATTCGTACACTCAACCCATTTTCCTCTTCACTTCCCTGAAACCGGTTCGAAAGAGAATATGTGCTCACTATGTCAGGCCGCTTCCAGAGTTAATCTGAAAGAACTGCGGGTGACATTAAGCCCCATTAGTGATAAATGTTACGGGCCCATTACTTCAATCAAAATGCGAAAACTACGCTTCATATTCCAGTATATTTCTCGATGGGATCGCTCATATATCGGTTTCAAGTGACTGTCACCATGGAGTAATTAGTGGGACGGCTCTTTGCGACTCGAGGCCTTGTGCTTCACTGATTAAATTGATGGAACTTTTCAATTTTTTATTTCTCACTTCAGTAGGCAGTTTCAGCAATCCAGTCGAACATGAAACTGTAGTACCGTACTTGGTAAGGTGGTAATTGCCGAACCAAAATTCTTACACTTTTGACACCCAAATCCGTTAAAAGGTCATCCAACTGTAAGCTGCCGTATTCATTCATTGTTAAGTTAAAAATTTGTTTTGCCCTCTTTTTACTCAATTATTAGAAGGTATTTACACTCCCTTAAACCCCATCATCATGCTTAGTTTATGAATTACAGGAAGGTATTCTACATTCCGTAACAACTATTATCTAAATATTTTATAGACCTAAATGTACCTACCTACTTCTAATGCCAACTGATTAATATCCTGTGCACCATATTATCACGACACTATTTTAAAATGGAATTAAGACAAAAATAAAAATTAATTCAAATAATATAGGGTATTAAATAAACATATCGCTGTATTTTAACGCTTTATTTTTATAAAATTATATTTAATAATTTCTTTCCTTTAAAACGATACTCGAAACCAATAATATTTTAACTTTAGGAGCAGTTTCATTATTTTAATCGGTGGCCAAATTCTCAATATTGCCACAGAACAAAGCATTTAATTAGCACTATTGATATTTTACACCCCAAAATTGGTGGTTGTTCGATATAGTGCTTTAGTGCGGAGTTAAAATTATCCCTTCAGCGTCAGAACCACACCTGTACGGTTGACACGGGTATAGTACGTTTAAAGTGGATAGATTATCCCTGATTTAATAGATTTTGACACATATTTCCTACTAATTTATGTTTAATGATTTACTTTTTATCGAACAAAATATTGTGTTGTGGTTATAAAATAAATTCAACATTAGGTCTTGATAATGAGGAATAATTACCTATCAGAAACCTTATTTTTATTGACATATTTTTATTTTATGGAGGAACCACCTATTTAGTTAACTCCCAAAGTTCTTTTTCGTTTTACGTTAAAGGATTTAACCTCCGGTTAAGTCTAAAATATGTTTTTTAATCGCTAATTATATCAAAATCGTCCGTTAAAGTGATGATTAACTTAAAGACGGAGTTCCTAAGGTTAGTATATTATGTTCATTAGCTAACAGCGTTAAATGTTAATAAAATCACTTTTGTCCGTAACATTAACGTTAAGTAAACATACTCGTTAGCTAACGATTGTAGTTAACGACAAGACACAAAATCGGGCCTAATTTTTTTCTCCCAATGCTTTAAATATATTCACACATGCAGACGTCTCAAGAAGATTTGAATGATTAAATTTATCGTGTACCACATAATATACGTTAATCCTAAAAACATGTGTAAAACAACTATGAGCAAAATCTAATGATGTTAAAGGTCAGCTATAGGTTCATTACACGAAGTAACTCTTTCTGGTAAAAATTTGATTAACTTTCATCTGCGCGTGAGTGAACTTTACCATTCAACCACAAAACACAGGTTAAAGAATGTTTTCAAAAGTTGGATCACATTCTTTAATGAAATTGAAATTAACCCAAATTCCTATCGTGTGCGGCAGTCGTTTAGATAGTAAACTCAACGCGATGACGTGCCTAATTGACTTCGAGAGAAAAAAAGGAACAACCATTTTCATTCGAACTGGTAGGAGGACGGTGTGAAAGCCCTTGAGAGAGTGTCTACACCGGAGGAACCGTCTGATAATGGGCGGGGATATGCCTAGCCGGTTTCGGACTAGTAGCCATTTAACCAATCCAAAGTGAACAAGTAGGCTAGTTTGGGAAGGGAGAGTTGGCTGCTGGATGGAGGAAAGGGGAGATCCCTTCTGGGAGTGGTAATTTGTCGAGGGGGGGGAGGGGCATGAGCCGGGCGGGTCCGGGACACGCCTACGTGTAGATTGCCAATCAGCGACTTCGCTTGCTTTTGGTTTAACGCCTGTTGATTCCACTGTGCGTTAATGAGAGCGCTAAGTAATCAGCGGTTCATGAATTTGGCAATGCGCAGGTATAAGTGTGATGGATTGGAGAACAAACATTTTTATCCTTCTCGCATCATTTCAGACCCCACGGCCGAGTCGTTCTCGGTGATGGCCCGACAGCGATTGGGAAAAATATATCTAATTAACATAATTCAAAAGCGCAGGTGAGGCCTTGAAAGTCCCATTAATGTTCTCGAAAACGAATGATGCCGCTGCAAAAGAAAATAGTAACATTAATTAACTGTGGTGGTTCAAATATCTAAAAATGAACCTTTAAAAATATATTTCATTCGAAAGGGAGCATAAAAAGCTCTAAAGCAACATTTACAATAAATAATTATCCAAATATTTTTTCCACTGGTTACTTAACATGAATCGGATAAATTATACCTACGTGTATTTTGAGAGTGTCATTTTGACCTAATTTAGCGTGTTTCCAAGTTGAAATTATAGTCTGACGATTTTAGATTTAGGCAGTAATGAAACTAAATAACCCTTCATTCTTGTTAGTCTTTCAGCTGAGCCAGTCTTTCATGAGCTACATGCTTAATATAATGGTGCGCGTTTAGCCAAAAAATACCTCTGACAATGTGTAGAACTGAATATGTTATTTGGTAATTAACTAACGTGATAAAATAAATATTTATGAGAAGAGTGGAAAATTATGATCAAAGCGACCGTTTTCCCCCCCAAATATGAGTAAAAAAAACGAGGGCTGTTTCAACGTCTCCCAATTAGGTGTCGCACGAGCCTCTTGAACAGGATGCTTGATTAAACATATTATGTGCTAAAAACGGATGAGAAGGATTCGCACCTCACGCTACATTCAGTTTATATTTAACGTTAAACGAACAGACATGATGATAGTGAGAGACGTAACTGGCTAGTAAGCAAGCGTATTCATTCATATTTCCCGTACAACATTCATAAATAACGGTAAAAAAAAGACTTTACGCCGCTAATCACAAGATGAAATTCAAATAACAAACTTTTGATAGGATCAACAACAAATCCATGGAAAAATAGTAAAAAATCAAATCATGAGAGCATGAATTGTCTGCTCGGTTGCCAACTAACTCTTTTCAACCAACTTGAATAGTAAGATAAAATAAAATTTTATCAGAATCTTTCGGAAGCAGAGATTTTTTCACAATTATATTTTTTTTATCAAAGGAAATGTTTCAAAAACATATCTTCCCTGGCTATATCTTATCTTTGCTTCGATAAAATAGATTTTGAACAATTTTTTAAAATTCTCGAACTATTTTGCGGAATTTTTATTCTTTTGCAACATAATAAATGTATGAAGCGTCAGTGCTGGCTCAGGACTGCATCCTAAAAATAATAAGCTTCCGTATTTGGGACAAAGGAAGAGAATTAGTTATCATTTTTTATCGGAACACGTGCGAATGGTGTTTGAGAAAGTAGAGCAAAAAGGGGTCGGCTTGCAAGCCATTACATAATCCTACAGTTTCATCTTTATGGCTCCAGCGGAGTATGACAGCAATTATTGGATCGTCCCTAAAGAAAAATTGTACTCAACGTCGTAAAAAAATTCCCATACCTACTCACGGAAAGGAGAATTCGCTGCGATTTCCAGAATAAAAATCAATCGAAGTGCCTTCATATTGAGGTCAAAGCATAGATTTCCTCATTTACCCCGTTTTTGGGGATAGTCCAACGACCAATTTCTCTGCATGCTGTGTTGTTTTTAGATTTAAAGATATACTTGTTTCGTAGAAAATATATTCACGGCACGTAACTACTTCATAACGTTCTTCCAGCGGTCACTGGCGCGAACTCTTAATTTCAACACTCGTAAAGTACTGTTAACGTTTGCGTCAACAATATTAATTTTAATCAATTTTTTCCATTGAAGATGCGTGGCTTTGTATGGCTCCGAAAATTTGTCCTTGAGACAAGATTAAAAGGG